>BMAO01034537.1:0-45575 GCA_019973975.1 Trichonephila clavata
CTGGACAATGTATTTGATAATTAATTGAACTATACTAAGTTAAGAGCAAGTTTAATAAATACTACTGACCCCACATGTGCGTATACAAAAATCTATGCAAAATTTAGTATTTATATTTATAATTTATACAGGTTATAATTAAAGTCGTATTGTAGCTTTAGCGTCTAAGTACGTTATTATTGAATTCAATACATCGTTATTGTATGGAGGAGGTGCCATGAAGATTATGATTAAAATATTGGTCACAAACATTGAAAATTTGAAAAGCACTACCATATATAAAGGTAGAAGTGCTAGACAGATGGCTGATATATTGTGGGGATATAGTTCCGATACTGTTATAGCCAATTACGTACGATCTTGGTTTCATCGATTCCATTCAGGTGTGCCCGTCGTCGAAAATGTCGATAAATTCACAGAAAAGATCAAATCTGACCGACATGTAAGTAGCTGTAGCATCTCCCAGGAGCTAAGGATCAGCTATAAAACAGTTTTAAGCCATTTG
The DNA here is from genome assembly GCA_019973975.1 of Trichonephila clavata. Classification (NCBI taxonomy): domain Eukaryota; kingdom Metazoa; phylum Arthropoda; class Arachnida; order Araneae; family Nephilidae; genus Trichonephila; species Trichonephila clavata. Next base: position 506 of record BMAO01034537.1, read on the forward strand.
CACAGAACTGGATTCAAAACTTGATAATAGGGTGCCACACCAGTTAACACAAAAAACATCATGGATCGAATTTCCATCTGCGAAGCCTTGGCCAAACGGAACGAAATCGATTTATTTCTTAAGCGAATGGGGACTGGGGATGAGAAATGAGTCCCGTACGACAACATTGTGCAAAAACGATCGGGGTCAAAGCTTGGTGAAGTAGCTCAAATGGTAGCCGAATCATAAAGTTTCATTTATTGGGACTGTGAAGGAATTATTTGTTAAGAGTTACTTCCAAATGGTCAAACACTGAATTTGAATCTCTACTATCTACAGTTGAAGCGTTTGAGGCTAGCGATTGACTTGAAACGTCCAAAAATGTTCAATAGGAAAGGTATTGTGTTCCATGAGAACAACTCCAGACCACACACGTCTTTTGTAACTCGCCAGAAACTCCGGGAGCTTAGTTGAGAAGTTTTATGCAACCACCGTACAGTCCGGACCTGGAACCAAGCGATTACAAAAATATTGCATTTTAAGACTTCTTTAGAGATAAGAAACTGGCACCACCAAGAGAAAATAAAGAAAATCTCTCTCTATTACTTTAGTTTTTTACCAATAGGGACTAAGAATTTAATGATAGAGGCATTGTAAAGCTACATATGGTACGACAATCAATTATCGAACAATATGATGCATATTTGACCAGGATTGGTAATCTGAAATATGGAAAATAAATCCTTGATATTTACAATAAAATAATGGATTTCTTTTTCCCCAACCTAATATTTGAACATTTATACAAAAAAATAATTTTTTGAAAAATAAAATATTTACATAAGATATTACAAAGTAAAGTTTTTATTTTTATTTACGGTTATAATCTTCTTTCGTCATTAATACTGCTAGCTATTTTGTTACATCTAAAGATTTATCTTATATTTATTACAACCAAAATAAATGATGTTAAGTCATAATTTCAAGTAAATGATTTAGTTTCTTTTAATACCGCTATTCTTTCCCAAATTCTGTCATTTTTCATTGTTAAAAATAATTAGGTATGCATATTTTTGATATTTAAATTTATTCATTGTCCTTTTTTTCTTTTCTAAAAAATTACACTTTCGGAAATAAAAGACCAATTTTTTATTCTTTGGGAACATAATATACATTTCTTTCTTTACTGTTTCTTTTTTTAGCTCCTTTTTTAATATTGAATACTTTTTCAAAAGACTTAGTTTTTAAAAACTAAAGTATGCTTAGTTTTGTATGTGTGTGTTTGACCACATTAAATAAATACATTTCGGAGATTAAATTTAGCAATGATTATTTTCAAAGATGCAACACTTTATAGTTTAAAACACTCTTTGTGTGTATAATGAAATTGAAATAAATTTAATGTCTTTTTTTTTACATTTCCTTGTTACATGTTTATTACCTCGAATTAAAAAAATTTCCCAAAGTTAGCAATTTGGATTTTTTTATGACACAATTAGGATGTACTTGGAAAAATATTAGGTAATCTAAATTTGTAATTTTAAAAAGTCTGCAATAAAAGTCTTTGTTTAAATAGTTTTTAATACAATACAGGAAAATCAATTTGCATCAATTTAAGTGCTTAGTATATGAAAACGATTTTAATGAAAACATTATTTCTCATGGATAGTAGCAGAAAAGATAACGATTTATTTTGAAGTTGAGGCTCATGCACTAAAATCGTTTTTGAAGACGTTTCTATAATTGTTTTTAAAATAACTATCTGAATATAAAGGTGTGAAATTTCAAGAAATGCATATAATTGAAAATTGCATTATTTTGCGGTATTTTAATTCAATCAACTACGCAGAAAATTAATGAGGGCTTGATGGAAGTAAAAAGAGAATACATAATACAAAACAATATTCACTTAACCGACCAACAAATCTGAGAACACTGAATCTCACAATGTTGGAGAAAATGGAAGTCGATGCTAATGCACAGACATTGTACAGTTTTTGGATCACTTGTCTAAAAATTATAAAACAAATCAGTTAACTTCACTTTATTTTATAAAATAAGATACATTTATTATAATGAACATATATCAAGTAAAAAATATATATTTATGTATCACATTTTTACTCTTTTTTCAAAATATCATTTTAGCACGAAGATAAAAAAAAAAAAAAAACAAACATTTTTTTATGTCTGGAGTTTTAGAAATGATTTTAGCTAGATTTGGGTCGATGAATCTAAGTTTGAAAATCCTATCTATTTAATAGCTCCAATGGGCGGTGATAAGTATACCTACCATCAAAAATTTTTTGCTTAAAGTTAAATGAATTTTATTCCATAAGCAAAATGAGTTTCTTTCCTTAATCTCAATTTCAAAAATATTTTAATATATTACTTTTGCTAGGAATAAGTGACCCTTTAATGCAGCTGTGGGTGAACTTTTCCAGTGTACTGGCAACTTCTAATGTTTTCAAGGTGTTATGGTCCACCCAGTGGCACAGATGGTGGGTGGTGGGCATTCTGTATTAAAACTCCCCTCGGAACTCGCCTTCTTTAGGTGAGTACGGGTGTCACAATCCCGAGGTACCCTAGTGATCTTTTCCTTTCCCCAAGGGGTTTACTGTCTTTGGTAAACACGGGCTTCACAAACCCGGGGTACCCTAGTGATCTTTTTCTATTTTCGACTATCTTTCTTGTCATTCAATTCATTCTTTCTTTCTCTTTCCGTCTAGACCATAGATTAAAATTTTTTAGATACTTATGGGTAGTAGTCAACTTTTCTTTATTTTTGATTGAATTATGTAATTCATATTGTTACTAACACAGTTTAGTTTCATTTTGCAAAGTATTCATTTGGATTCATTTGTTGTTTAGTTTTCTGTATTTTTGATATTTTTAGTATTTTTGATATTTGTGTTTTACTAACAACGTTGTTTGTCAACCAGCATGTTTGCCGTGTGCGGCGTCCCTTAAAGAGGAAAATGGTGTTCTGGGGATACCTTTGCGTTCCCTTTGGCCCACGCTTCGCTGTAGACGGGTGGCAGGAGTGAGCCGGCTCCTGTCAATCGGCTGGTGATCAGTCTCTTCGGAGACATTGCTGTAGGGTTAGTGCTGCAGATAAGGGGTGGCGGGTTTACCCGTTGGATCCTCGCCCTGATGCTGTAGCACTATATTCTGGGTGTACTCCAGGTAAGCGCCGTGCCTGGCATTTGCCAGATGACCGGCATACTGCCTCCCTTGTTGGACTCCGTGGTGGGTGGAGGCACGCCAGAATGAAGGTTTTTACACGCTTATGGATCCTATGCAGAATGGCCCGGGTAAAGGCCTTATTTTACCCACATTAACCGTTGATCAATTTGCAAAACATTCACAATTTTTACTTATTTCCATGCCGAATAATCAAATGTCTACCAAATCTCCTTTCGCAATTCATAAAGCTTTAATAGGAATAGATGGTGAACCGAAATCTATAAAACAATTGAGATAAGGGGATCTACTTATCGAAACGAATTCTGCTATACAAACGAAGTCTTTCTTACTTGCAAAAACATTTCTCGATTGTCCTGTAAATATAAGCTCACATAAATCTCTTAATACATCCCGCGGTGTCATATCTGAACCTGATCTGTTGACCACCTCTGAAGGGGAAATTCTCAAAGGGTTTTGCGACCAGGGTGTAATACAGGACAGAAGAATTACAATAAAAAAAGATGCAAATATTATTCCAACCAAACACTTAATTTTAACCTTCAATAGCCCAAAACTACCCACATCCATTAAAGCCGGCTACCTTAACTGTAAAATACGCCCATACATACCAAATCCTCTGCGCTGCTTTAAGTGCCAGAGGTTCGGACATTCACAAACATCCTGTCTTGGACAACTTACTTGCTCTAGATGTGCGTCTGTTGGGCATTCCTCCAGTGACTGCAATCTAGAGCCAAAATGCATTAACTGTTTAGAACACCATCCATCGGATTCCAAACTGTGTTCAAAATGGAAAGTAGAAAAACAAATTCAAGAAGTCAAAAAAATTAAAAATATTTCATATCCAGAAGCACAAAAATTAATAACTCCACTGTTACCCCAAAGCTATGCTCAGGTTGCCAAACCCATAACTTTAACGAAATCTTCCCAAACAGATGAAAATATTACAAAAATAGTATGCCCACCTTTAAAACTATTACAACCATTGGTATCCGGTTCAAATGAAACTAGACGTTCCGAAATTCCTACAATTACCAAATCATCTTTCTCAACTCAGGCACAACTCTTACCATCCATATCTTCTGTTACTATTTCATCTTCATTGGATTCTCAGCCACCTATTCCTATGTTTACTACTGCTCCCTCCACGTCCAATAGTCTTCTGCATTCTGTTGCATTACCTTCATCCCAACAAACACTTCCCCCTTCTACATCCAATATGTTTACAGCCTTGTCCACTGTAACAAATCCCCTTGTATCTGAACCTCAAACCAGCACATCGAATAGCTTACCAACTTCAACTACAACTTCTGTACCCCAGACTTCAAAATCTCGCACAAAAGAGCGTCCTCCTAAAAACAGTGCAAAACCTAAAATAGAAATAAAGATGGCTCCACATAAACCAAAAAAAATCGGTACCGGTAGAGTACACTACTGACGACTAGGACATGATTACATACGACGTGGAGGAAGAGGAGTTCGAATCAAATTCCGATTTTGTTGTAGTAGGGGGGAATACATATTACAAGGGTGTTTTAATTCCAACATGACAAGTTTTAAAAATTATTGATAAAATTACTTTATTGAACTTTGGTGGGGATTTCCCCACCAATCTTTTTTTCTTATTGATTTTTTAGAAAATGATTAGTTTTATAAAAAGAGATTTTAGCTTTCTACGAAACTTTTACCTTTTTGAATCAAATTTTTTAGATATTTTACGATTGTTTGGCGCAGTTTGGCCAAAGATGGCTCTTGCGCCAAAAACCCCAACATTCACTCACTCACTCACTCTGTATTAAAACTGCATGTTCTCTTTTCTTAACACTTGTTTCCGATATTGTATCCCTGTTTTAAAATATGACATGTCACTATAACCTGCGGCCAGAAAGTCCGGTGAAAGAATTTTTATTTCAAATACAGTATTGTACAGCATCAGATACAATTTACTGTCCTTCAAAATAATCTCCATGGATGGAAATGCACTGTTGGGAACGAGTATATAAGTCTTGGAAACTCCTGTAAAACAGTTCTTTTGGTATGGCTTTCAACTCGGCCATCACGTTGCTTTTCAAGTCGGTGATGTCCGTAAATCTCTTTCCCTTCAGGGCTGACTTCAATCTGCCGAAGAGGAAGAAGTCTGCCGGTTCCAAATCAGGTGAATAAGGGGGTGATAAAGTGTCACAACTCCATTCGCGGTCAGGATCTGCCAAACAACCAAAGCGGTGCGTGGCATCCATTTTGTTCAACGCGACAGTCCACAATAAACCTTTCGCGCTCGGTGTTAATCTAACAGGGAATAAACGCACTTGGAACCTTGCCAATTGCAAACATGTTCAAAGAGACATTGACCTTTACCACGCGCGAAGCGTTGATATTCTACTACTACAGCAGCGACCTCTACAGGCTCATTCACCGAACCTTCTGGCCACAGGTTGTATTTTTACTACACAAACTCAAGTAACACAAAATTGTCAAATTGAATGATTGAACAACTATGAGCGACTGCCAGACCTCGGACGTATTCAATGCATCTTGCAGAGAATATGCGTGAAACGATGATTCTGAAACTAAAGAATGTTTTTAATTTATTAACTACAGTCGCGGGCCATTGAGGGAAACATGGAATCAACACGAGAACTCAATCCCATAGAAGCGTGGGTGGGAGATGATGTATCAATAGCCAATCCCATGTAATCATGGGAAGAGCTGATCATCAGCATTTATTCTACCCTTCAATTAGAATAAATTTTGAAAAAATCATTTTTTCGACTGGCATCGCAGGGACAGCTTCTTTCAATACATTTAGCACTGAATGTATTAAGCATTAGCGTCAGCTTTCAATGAAGGTACATGTGTCGTCTACACATTTATCGAATCGTTTTCTTCAGTTAATACAGTTGCATCGATAGCGATAAGCCGATTCCCTTGTTTAGATGGTGTTGCATAGATATGTCTCTTTTAGTATGCCCGTCTTAAGTTTTAGTAATGGTGGTCACCCTAAAATGTATTGGCAGTCTTCTGGTCGACCTTGATCGACTTAATGCCCATCCCTGCTTTAAAGGGTTAAAATAAAACCGAAAATTTGTTAGTGACTTTGCAAAGACAGTTTACCTTAGACACTTTTGTATTGGGCTTGGAGATCAGGATTAAACCTGCTAAGAGTACAGCATCAAGTCTTTAAATCTTGTGTAGAACATCTAGGACAATAAACAGTCGGATAAAAAACCTGAAATTTGGTTTGTCTAATGGTTTAGAGAGAATCCGAAAACCTCTTCAAAGGCAGTTAATTTTGCCTAATTAACTTTTTGTGGAATCAATCGAAGCAATATGACTTATGAATTTAGTCTGCAATATATACTCTTGGTCCTTCACTCAAAGAAAGTGCTTATTCTATCGTTTCATCAGCTACCAGAACTCAGTGATAAAAAATATTGTTGCCCTGATATAGTAATACATCGAATAAGCGAACCTAAATCCTGTGCTTCATTTGTTGTAGTTGTAAAAAGATTCCAGTAAAACAACAACTGACACAAAACTGTAATCTGCATCGAACTGGTAAATGAGCAGCTTAACAGCTTTAAATTCCTTTTGGCTTAACGCGAACATTAAGGTGCATCTTTAAAACAGCCACTTTAACTATTTTCCTGAAAATTTAGGAGGGCCAATGAAGATAGACAAGGTAAAAATTTCACCAAGAGCTATTACATAGGATCTATTCACATTAAAACTATGCGGGAGGGAACCTGTGTGATTAATTTTAGTGTGAAAAACCAACCAAGGAAGATGGCCCTCGCAAATGGTAGCATATTCTGCTGGATTTTAAAAAAGAATGGCTCTAAAATCTTCTCAAGAATTACGGGGAAAAAAGCTTTAGAAGTGTTCAATGACTAGTTGACTTCACCGATGTCTTTTTCCACTATGTTTGAATCTTACAATAATTGTATAACATAATAATGAAAATTCCTTGCCGCAACTCCTCGCATTTTTAAATGACTAAGATAATGTACTATATATTTCACTAAAATACTATATCAGGAATTTCAGTTCCTATGCAATCAGCTCAAAGTGCCCAGCACTAAAACTATTGCTGGCTTATGTTATGAATTTTTCCCATTTTTTTTTATTAATTTTTTAATAAAATACACCTTTATTAAAATACTACGCCAAATCTTTGTAAAATTCAAAGTTTGAGAAATAAGCCTTTTACTTAGAGAGTTGTCTTGCATTCTTTGGATTTTGTCGCAGGTTTTGTTCTGCAGCTAATATATTAATATTTATTTCATTGCTATTCCCGATCATTCATTTTACTTGACTATTCTTCACAATATTTACAGCGGTAGATTAAATTCTGTAAGTATATTACTTCCTGAAAATGATTTAAAGTATGTTGTCCTTATATATTCAGAGGAAATACCTTCCTAATTCCCTAATTCCTTAACAACCATAGCAAAAATAATGTCTAGTATTTCCCTTCCCTCAAAGCAACAAACTTCCCAGTCTATTATAGGATAAGAAGGGGGAAATTCCTCAGATTTCTTCGGCGCATCTTACTCTGTAACATTTGTACACTAAAAAAGGTTTCTTGTAGATATGGCGAATACGAACATTTTGGGAAGTATTGTTTTCCTTTGATGGTATTGGAAACTAAGGAGAGATATTTCTGTTAGAGAAAGTTAACTAGAGAGAAAGAGGTGAGCTAATATTATTATAATAATAATTAAAGAAATATAATTTTGTAATTTTATAAATAGCCATCTAGAAAACAAATAAAATAAAACAATAGTCAATAATTCTTAGAATTCACTTCAGGTAACTATTTTTTGTGTTTCATTTAATAATAAATTTGCAAACAAATTTTGTTATGTTATTACTAATGCCACTTGACTGACGGGGTGAAGTAAAGGCCCACGAAACTCCTCGCGGCACCACAAAGGAAGTACAATTTGGCTCGGTTTCACCAAAATTTAGAAGAACACAACGGAGTTGGTCGGGCCTACCACCTCTCTTCACCTTCCACCAACCCCACGAGAGGACTTGCAGCTCGACGGCTGTTTAGAGTGAATGTATAGTGCCAACCAGGCACTATACATTCACAAATACCCGTGCCATCCCCAGGATTTAAACCCAGACTCTACGGTACAGCAGTCAGTGTCATTAACCAGTATACCGGGTGAGTGAATGAATATTAATGTCGCGCTGTTCAGCTACACGAACCATTATACCGGATGGGCGGCAAAAGACAAGTTTTAAGAACTAAAACTTTTTCAAAACTATTGATGTCGTTTTCCAGTAGGATATTGACATTTCTTATTAAATATGAATAGTTAATTTTAATGTGTTTTCTAGTAGAATATTTAATGCAATATGTGAAATAATTTTTGTGGTTCGAAACCCGACACTATCCCCAATGATCAATTTAAAATAGCGAACTCAGATCTATAATAATTCTAATATAATTAGAATATCTTCATTTTGTGTGTGGCCCTTTTAACCAAGTGGTAAAGGTATCGGATCGAGCCCAGTACCACTAAAGACCTGCCGTGTAGGGAAGCGATGCCCGTTGAATCTGTCGAGAGCTCAAACGTCCTCCCGTTGGTGTGGTAGTTAGGAGAGGGGAAGTGCCAGCTAAGGTGTCGTCCTCGTCACTTAACAATGGTTCAAAATTATGAAGACCATCACCAAAATCCCTCGTGTAGCTTAACAGTGCGACATTAATATTCACTCACTCGTTTTGTGTGGTGGCAAAGCGTTAAAAATGGATTAAATTCCCCAAATTTTTTTCAGGGGTATGAGGGGAGAGTTATATTAATGTCAGTGGTGTAACGTACACCTCCGAATCATGGGGGGGGGGGAGAGATCAGGACTCAAGGGAGCCCAAGGCCTGACTGACACAAAGTACATATGTAGGCCTTAAGCACAAAACCTGATTTTGTTTGGGGTACCAAGTATTCTTCGTTACGCCGGTGATTAACGTCACACTATAAAGCAAAACGAGGCTTTTGGTTACGAACCTCGTCATTTTGACCATGGTCAAGTGACGAGGACGACACTTGAACTGTCACCTCCTCTCTTATGTTTAGGTTATCCAAAAATTAACTAATTATAATGCCTTTATTATCATTATAGTTAAAATGTGAGATATGCTGAGTAAAGACAGAACAAATAATAAAACGCAAGATGAGGATGCTAAAAAAATGTTATAAAGTTAAAAATCGTTTAAGACGAAATATTGTTTAATATGGAATTATACAACTGTCCCGACAAGCTACTAAATAGTTCCATAATTTTTTTTTCTCTGAAGACGAAACGAAAGTTGCTTAATACGAAGAGATTTGGGGCAGCTTATATATAAAAAAATAATATTAAAGTGGGGTTGAGCATGTTTTGTGGCAAGCCAACCTTCCCCCTTTCTGTAAATAATACTGAGCAAAAACCAATAGAAAATAATTGATAGGAAATCTAAACCCATTATTAGAAAAAGGTAACTTACCTAAAAATTGCATACAGAAACGCAGAGCGCTAAACAAGCTATTGCCAGATTCTGGACCCAAACACATATTCAAAGCAAAGCAAAGCAATGACTGAAAAGTAACACTTAGCAAAAGTATGAAAATACTAGCAATAATAAATTAAGAATTGTAAACATACTACCATTATCTTAGGGGCACTAAGATTACATGATTTAAAAAATATAAAAATTTAATTTAATTTAAAAAAGTAATTTGATTAAAATTAGAAATTGGGAGCATCTATAACTATCTAAGAATAATAAATTTATAATAATAACCAGTTAAAATAAACTATGGAAATTTAATCCTTACTATTATAAATATCCTTACACACACACGCACACCCACCCACCCACATATATATATATAAGTCAAATATACTCTAAAAAACTATTTGTTAAATATATGTTTCGCCGCCCATTCAGTATAGTGGTCAGTGAAGCTGACTGCGGTGCAGTAGGGACTGGGTTCGAATCCCGGAGAAGGCAAGGATTTTTGTGTTGTAATCTTTTCTTCTGTCTGTGTTATATGCCCCCGTGTTATACATTGCGTGGTGCACGGGGTTTATAAATGTTAAATATATCTATATGTGTTTCTTTGCAATATTCTTTAACACGAAATTCTATCAACACGAAAAAATATTTCAGTCCCCCTTAGTTTTATGTTAAATGATTTTCACTGTAGTTTGAAAATGTTTTGACCTATATGTCTAAAAAACTTTAAAATAATATATACATTTTTTTTTAGATTTACTACATCTAAAACACTAAATTTAAATCTTAAATAATACTTTGACATTTACTGCCAAACTCTCACGTTTAATCATTACTTTAAAGCTTTTGATTATCAAAACTTTTAAGCAGAATATATTAAATTTATAGAGAGAGAGAGAGATCTCCATAATTTTCCAAAAGGACGACCAGAAGGGAATAACTCTTTTCAGTATTTAAAATGAATTTGAATAATTATTAATAAGTTCTAACAGACTAGTTAATCAAAATTCCTTTTAAAGATGGAAAACTGAGCTCTTTATTTTAAAACTGACTCGACGCATTCGCAAAATTAATCTCAATATTTGTGGAGAAGAGCATTAATATTATTCAAAGTTTACTAAATTAAATTCTTTTCGGTTGAAGAATCGGAAATTGAGGTACTTTACATAGCCTCTGCGGGTTTAATTTAATGAAGAATTTTCTAACTGCCCGGTAATTTTTGATGGGAAGGAAAATCAATTAAATTAGTAGATTATGGTGTGTAGATAAAATATAGTTATGCAGTTAGTCTACGCAAGTTAACTTAATTGCTTGAATGCCCAATTTTACTTCTTTAAAGAAAGGCTGCCTCTGTAAGTTCTACAAATACAACTTAATTTATAATCAAGATAAATTTTATCTTATGAGCCAATTTATAATTATAGCTAGCTTTAACGTGCCAGAATGACCTCTTTTTTTAAATCTTAATTCTATATAGAATATGTTAGTTCAGTGCTTTTCAAACTGTGGGGTGAGACCCCTTGAAGGGCATGATAACCCAAGGAGGAGAAAGCGAGCATATTGTGAAATCAAAAACAAAAGATTATAAAAAAATTATTAATTTATTGAAATCAATAAAAAAACATTTACCCTGATATAATACTCCTATAAATGTATAAGTACTGCACAAGGAATTTTGTAACTAATTTAACAATACTAAGTTTAATAATTAACAGTGTCCCCACGGGCTTATCGTACACAAAAATTAACACTTATATTGATCATTTGAACGGTTTATAATTAATCCTATGACTGCCGATTAAAAGTTACGCTATTCGCTCCCCTATGCCACCGCTTTGCCCGTACGCATGCGTATGTGGTGTAATTTGGGAAGGGGAAGAAAAAGAGTAAATAAGAGAAAATCCTCTTAAATAAGTAAATCCTTCGCAAACACTGTCAATGTCATTTTATTGCATTCCAAAGCCTTCGGAATAATTTTATGGATAGCAGTGCACAGAAAAAATCGTATTTTTGAAATATATATATATATATACACGTCCGGGGCAATTCACGCAATAGCTGAACGAGACGTTTATATACACCGGCGGCTTTTAAGGGGGAAAAAAAGTCTTGTAGCTTTAGAGACAAAGTATCGTACTATTGGATTCAGTATACTGTTTTTGTATGGAGGAGATGCGATGGGAATTATGATTGAATATTGGTTCGGAAGTATTAAAAGTTTGAGAACCACTGTGTCAGTTAGCTATTGTGGTTATGTACTTTTGGATAATTTATATTTATTATTTCTTAAAAAAGTTAATGTAATTGATTTTTTTAAAAAAATAATCCATAAAGCTGGTGCCACGAATATTCAGAAACGTTTTATTATAGTGCTATTTAAGGAACAATTATTTTACATAATATATTGAAAGTAATTATAATCTATTTATTACGTAAGGTATCCAAGTTTGGAACCGTGATTTTACAAAAATGTATAAATGAACTGTTAATACAGTAAAACCTGTAAATAGGAGACAACCTAAACAGAAACCGCACAAAAAATATTCCAAAATTTCATAAATACTTGCATATAAGAAACAACTTCGCGGATTTCTTATGCAGTGGAGATTGATTGCATGAACAAAGTCGCTCTTAGAAAATAAATCAATTATTTGCGAAATTTATGAGAAAGCACTTCCATAACAAAATAAATAATTAAATTACATATGCATACATTGTAAAAACATTTACTTTCTCATTGTATACACGGAGAAATTTTTGAAATCCATGTACTCATCGTATGCAAATGTATTACTCATCGTAATGCAAAGCGTGCCTCTTCCTGTGATGAGTTAGTTCAAAATCGCTTTCGCTGTTTGAAATAAAATCAATTGAAGAAACAATTTCAATTGATTTATTTGTTGGCACCATAAAGTAAGGGATAAATTTTTGCAACGAAGGTCCGTTGATCAGTTGCTAGTAAACGTCAAGGTAACCAAATGTGCCTAATCGAAGCTTTTTTTTTTTTGGAATTTCAAACTCCTTTCGGAATTGGTATCTATTTTAAGAAAATGCTTTTCCGATTTGTTGGAAAGTTGGATCCCTGAACATATTTTATCCTCTCTCAAAAGATCGGGCTCTTTTTTTTCCGTCTCCATAATATTTTAAATTATTGATAATGCCACTAATTATTGATAAGTTTCGTCTTCACTCAAGCGTTGTCTGCAGGCGCGTTCAGAGAAAGTAACTGAACGTGCATTGTCGGGACACTGTTTATAACAAATGAAAATAGCGTAATGAAGGGTATATATGTACACTGAATAGAAAACATTACAGTGGCACCAAATCCGTTGTAATTCATAAATCGCATCAAAAAGATTGCATAGTAAAATCGAACAAAAATAAAATCGCGCAGCAAATATCGCACAAAGGCAAGTTCTCTACTGTACTATATATATATATATATAATATATATATATATGTATAATATTTAGATGAATGATAATTTTATTCAATTCGACAATACATATAAATGTTATTTTAAGAATATTATATATTTCAATAAAAAATTACTTGTGTGCAACTTTTTTTGCCAAGAATGAAAAAAGTCACATATTTTCAAAACATTCTCCTTTTACTGAAAATGATGGTCTACTGACTGTATTAGTCCTACAAATAAACAAGACCTGGACAAAACTTGAATTAAAAGTTATGCTATTTTCAGATTTACGATCAATTACAATAATGAGTGATGCTTTTTGTTAAAGTTTCTATACTCTGACGTATTAAAATATGAATTAATTCACTTCTACAAGGCTTATTTAAGAAATCTTAATTCATAATTAAAGTGTTAACTTTTCAAAAGCAAAGCATTGCTGTATAGAAGCATTTTCCATTAAAGGAGAATGTTTTGAAAATGTCAGTTTTTCTTCATTCTTTGTCAAAAAATTCCATTTATATAGATAACAGTTATCGTACTCTTAAAACAATTGTATATTTATGTTTTAATTCAGCTAACACTAAATAAAAAAAATATATCTATATTAGTCAAAATATCCTACTGAAGTGCTTACATTTTAAAAGAAGGAAAACAACTTATGCTTTCAATAGTTTTTTTTAATGGGGCTGCGGATTGGTATTTTTACCATTGCAGACCAAGTACATTCCCCATTAGCTGATATCAGTGTCTAGTGCTACACCATACAGGCATATCAATTGCCGCAAGTAATTTTGACTCCGAATTTCCACCCCAGAGTTCTGACGATGCGAACTCTTACTAGGAATTTAATTTTTCCGAGAGCACTCAAACCAAACAGGCACTCAAGGGATCTTTTACATAACACATAATCATACGTCATGGACGCTTTTGATTGTTTCCATCATGGAAATCCACTGACTTGGGCCGGGGTCTAACTCACAACAACGCTTTTAGTAGTAAAACTACTTATTAACTCTGCCCTTCTGCTATAGTGACGCTGACTGTTGTGCTGTACGGTCATATTTCGATTCCCAGAAAGGGCATGGGTGTTTTCAAATATATAGTTCCTTCCCTATATGGGGGCACTCTAAATGTTTGTCAAACCACAAGTCCTCTCATGAAGTTAGTGGAAGAGGAAAATAGATGAGAGGCCCCTGGTTTCTCCCTCAAAATGTGGGGGGAACCGAGTCAAATGGTACTGCCACTTGCATGGTGCTCAAAGATACGGATAACGACAGGCGTACAACTAGCCACATGCCACGATGAATTCCGTGCGCCTCGATCTGATGTTACTGTCGATCGGGTGGGATAAGTAACAGTAAAAACTTATGAAACAAAGAAGAAGCATGGATTCTTGTCTGCAAAAATTGTTATTTTAAATAATAATAATTTAGCATTATTTAAATAATAATAAACTAATTATTTAAATAGCTGTTTAATTGTTATTTAAATAATAATGAACTAACAAAATTGAGTCTGAGTGGCAAAAAAATGATAAAAAAAACCAAATAAGCGGAATAAGAAAACTCATTACCTTGTAGAAAAGAAATGTATGATAAATAATTATTATTATCCATCACTTTTAATGATTCATATTGTGTTTTTGTAGAAAATATTTTTTAATTGTTTTGCACTCATTACTAGACATAAATAAATATATAATTAACAGATATAGTAATATACATATAATAAAAACACTAATATAGCTATTAAATATTATAATAAATTATTAAATAATGAAACTTCCTACTTTAATTATTATCACATCACTTATAACACAAAAAATACTAAGTATACAGACATTTCTTCATCCATATTCTTTTTCTGTTCCAATAATTTTATTATTTATTCTTAATAGGCGGAAAACGTATATACCTCCTTAGTTGGGTCATCATATTGCCTTTAGTACCTGTCCTTCGCAGTGCTCGCAGGTCAACAAGCTATGATTATATAAGGCCGAAGCGGAGACGGGTAAAAAGGAAAGAAAAGGGGAAAAAAATAGCAAAACTTTCGTCCGGCGATCACATGAAAGAGACATCGTCCATTGGCAAACGATGATGGAGTAAATAAACAAGACTATGCCAAACCTTGATGTTTCTCCTTTGCCATTAATGGTCATTTTTTTTTATATTTGCCCCTTTAAATAACAGGATGGTTTATAACCCAATATTTCTTTAAGAAATTTCGTAAACTATTTTTCAATTATGTATTATCATATATCAAATGAAATTTTTCTTAAAATTTTAATTCCTTTTTTACAGGCAGGTTTTTATTACTGAAAACAAATAATATATATAAAAAAATAAGTTAATTCCTATTTAGGTCAACAAAGAAATTTTTTATTTTAGGTACTTTTTTATTGAATAATTACAATTAATTAACATATATGACAGAATGACATTATTAAGTGGTAAAATGGAAAGTGATTTTCCTTTGTATGTATGGTGTTGGACTATTTTTTTTGTTTGTTACTATTTATTCATTAATTAAATTTAATTATTCCAATAATATACTATAGTAAAAAAGAAATCACATTCTCAGAAATTAAACCAACCCAGGTTGAATTCGAACCCGCGACTTTTGGATTAAAAGTCTAACGCGCTATCCATTGCGCTACAGGGACACAACGAACGATTTTCCTTTATATATATATATGTTTTTGTTTGTCACTTATTCACTTATTATTGATTAATTAATGCATTAATATTTGAAAAAACTGTTGTTTTTTTTTCAAATGTCATCCACTACAAGTTTAAAAATATGCATTTGAACTTGAGAAGATGAATAAAAAGTATTTTATTGACGATTGAAAATTTGAACAAGATATATGTATGAAATAATATATATATAGGGAGATTGTGAACTATAATAGGAATTGAAAAAAATAATAAAGACTGACTACGTACAAAATCGTGATTTCGAAAAAATGTAAAAATGGCTAATTTGTTTGATATTTTTGTCAGTTGAATCAGAAAACACATATAAAATTCTTTAAAGAATAGTATTACAAGAAGAATTTAATAGAATGCAATTTTTGGTAAAAGAATGATATATTTTCGAAACATTCTCCTTTTTTGAAAAATGCTCTAAAATAATAATATTTTGCCTCTATATAGCTAGGAATTCCATACCGTGGTTCAGCTAAAATATTTTAATTATATAATTTGGAACTGAATTTATTCATATTTTACTATATCAGGGTAGAGAAATTTTAACAAAAAACACCGGTTTATTATTTTTATATATTTATCAAAACTAAACATATTGTGAATTTTTTCAAAATTCTGGTTCAGACTCGGTATGGAAGTCTTAGCTTTGTATAGGCAAATTATTATTATTATAGAAGAATTTTTCATGAAAGGAGAATGTTTTGAAAATATTCCATTCTTTATTTTTTGCCTAAAAATAGCATTTAAATAATTTCGTATTGTAATAATAATTTTACAACAATTTTTTTTGTGTATTCTAATTCAACTGACTAAATATATATATATATATACTCATTCCGCTGTTTCAAAATCACGTCTCGGAACGCAGACAGTTACCTTTATTTCAGTATGTTTACATTTGAATGTCATGATTCATTGAAAAAAACTTAGATGAATGTGCAATAAATAAATATCTTAAGAGATATTTTTTATTTAATCATATTAAAAAAATACTTTATTTCAAAGCCCAGTAGGCAGTAAAGCCTTTGATACTATTGATCTTAGACTTGTCAACCATGAGTTATTTGTTCAATTCTTGCCTTTCTTCACCTTCAATAACTTTAATTTAAAATTATATTATACCAGTTGAACATTAATTTTTAACGATTTGTTCGATGAAAAGGTTTTAATAACATAGCCTTCTCATGGAAATTGTTATCTTATGCTAAATGTTGCATAGAATAATCAAATGTTTAGATTTAATGAAAGTTATATACTATTTTTAACACTATTTTGGAACAATATAAATGGCTTAAGTTCTCATGCTATTTCTCTTAATGTTGTAAAATAATTTAATAACATGAGATAATTCGCATTTATTTACACCATTAATAATTAATCGAGCTGCTTTTTTTTCCAAAAGAAAAGGAAATAAAATAATAATTCAACTCTTGGATTAACTTTTTCTAGAGTACTAGAAAAATCGCAAAATTTATAAGGTCAATATGAATATATTTCATTGGCAAACAGAACTTCTGAACTTGATATTTGTAATCTTTCTGATTTTTTAGGGTTTTTTAAATAGAGCAATAAAAATAAACAAAAATAAATTAAAAAATAAACAAATAAATTAAAAATACTTATATGACCAAAGATGGCGGAACCTTGGTTAACTCGTCATTCGCTGCTACCACAAAATAAATGACAAGAAAGACGATGGCTATTTCATGTCTCAGACACTGTCCATTCCAAAGGGCTGGGCAACAGACACCCTATACCCATGTGTTGCTTCGGAAACGGTAAATACGAAGAAACAACATCAAGGAGGAGAAAAAAACAGGAAACACAGGAATGAAAAAGAAGATACCTGCTTGGGATTATAGTCGGAAGTGAGGAATGGTGTTTGCCCCCTTTTTACGACACGTGATCAACGTTTAGGTTCATGTTTTGTTACCCTTTTTTTTCTGCACCTTCTTTGGTCTTTATTCCGGTGTTTTTTCTGGATATAGTCTCGGAATTGCTCGTATTTACGAGTTCCGGGGAAAAATCATTTGGTCCTACCCTCTACCACCCTTGGAGTGTTTAGGAAGGTTCAAGTCAAGGCCATTTCGTTCCAAATAGACCCAAAGGAGATGTGTCGTCTGGGGAAAAATGTTACTGTTTTGTTGTCCGGGTGCTGCCATTAAATCGATTGAAGTGTTAAATTTTACGTTGTATTCGCAAAAAGAGAGAAAAATGTTTGAAGAGACTACAAATGGCAATTGATTTAGTAGACTTTGGGAAATGTCAATGACAAATGGTAAGATATTTTTTCTTATTCTCTACTATGTTTTCCAGGGATTTATTTTTCATTTTGAAGCAGAAAGGTTTGTCACTGACAAATAACGACTGCAAAGGGTGACAGAATTAGATGTCTGTATAAATTTGATTTTTTAAATAAATTTATTTCTCAATACATGGTAACATTAGTACATATATTACTTATATCGTGTTTAAAAATAGAAGTAATAAAGGAATTATTTATATTTTAGAATTCTTATCATTCAAAGCAGATTCAATAAAGTCACATAAACTCGAATATTTTAGCATAAGCAGAAATATTTTTTAAAGTAAATTTCGAATTTAATTTAATGTACAGGATGATTCATAGTATACAACTTCAATGCCCTTTAATAAACAATGTAAAATATTATATGCTAATTGAAACAGAATTTGTCGTGTCCCGGCGGTAGCGGTTGGGGGAGAATTCGAGGAATAAGCTATCATGATCTTAAAATTACTAATTTTATTCTACTTTTAACACTTACCGAAATGCGCTTTTATAACTAAACCTTAGGAACAATAAGAAAACATAACCCGCAATCAAATAACTGAATTATCTAAGCTACTTATCTTAGTTAAAGCTTCTTGAATTATCTTACTCGCAACCTGATAGTTCATTCAGCTGCAAGATTTATACCTTCCTCTATCCCAATGGTGGATTCTCCTTCAACTATTAAAAGGGGTGTTAACTTTCTCTAGAGGGCTGAAAACAAACAATATTCACATTATAATCCTTTGAAATTAAAATTAAATTGTCCAAATCTCTTACGCATTATTTACAATGGAAAGGGGATTCAGAAAAGTGTAAAATATTTAAAATATAATCATAACTTTAAAAATTATAAGCATATGAAAATAAGAAATATTTCTTTAAGAAATATTAATTAAGTCTTACGTTGCACATGCTATTTCCTAAAGTATAGGTTTAATTACTAGCAATAAGTTGATTTATAAATTTAAATGTATCCTTATTACACCGTAGTATCTTTAAATAAATAGAATAATAAATTATATTTTTTTAGAAATAAAAAATTAAATTTTCATCTTTTTAAAAAAAGTTTCAATATATTTCAAACATTTTGAAATATGAAAGATATATTATTCTTAAATCACTAGGGTCTAAAGAGTATGGTACATTTTATAATTCTATAAAGTTTTATACATCAAAGGCTACTATTTCAGAAAATAGCCAGCGCAACGCAAAAATTACTTAATATTTATTACAAAATTATTTCTTTTTTGCATATGCTTATAATTTTTTTAAAAATATCATTGTATTTCAAACGTTTAGTTCTTTTTTGAAACCATAATCATTTGTAAATAATGTGTAAAAAATTCGAATTATTTAATTTAAATTTTAAAGAAGTATACCTGTTTGAAAATTGTTTATATTTTCACCCTTCGAGATAAAATTAACACCCCTGAGACCCCTTTTAGTCTTAAGACACGCGAATACTAGTTGCTTCTCACTAACACTTAGATTTCAGTTTACGATCATCTCTCAACTATTATCCCGCCTACTCAATGACTGGCACTTAAATAACAGCTGCATTTGCATAAATCAAGTCATGTCCTCAGAAAGCGGTTTTTAAATTAATATCACAGCTTAAGAATATTTTCCCTAAGATGATCCGGTAGAAAACCGAATAGAAGCAGTTACAAATTATATAGGATTATTTCAAGTTTTGTCGGAGAGTGTGAGCATTTAGTCACACGAGACACATTGAGCTGTAAATTCATTTCCGTCCAAACGTGCTTTAAAGTATCTGAATAAAATTCATAAATAGCTACTTGATAAACCTCTTCAGATCCGCTAAATCAACATGAAGGAGAGACTAATAAAGTCCCTTACGTGCACCCAAAGGAAGAAATTTTGGGGTAAGTCCAGACTCCTGGATACGCCTATTATATTATTGAAATGGTAGTCAATCACCCATTCAATTCCTCAGTGAGAGATATATCTTCATTTTTATCCCTCTGGTCTGAATTAGACCAGATCCACGAGTATGTTAACCCTTAAACATTCTAAAACCAAAAAAGGTCCTCTCGTATCAAGTCGTCGCTGTGTGGTCTCTGCATCATTACAATTGCTGAACATTGGAAAAGTCTTGGCACCAGGTAGAATCTGAGGAACTTTAAATGTCCCGTAAACAGTCGAAACACTATGTACTCTTCGTATACAGTATGTACTCTCCGTAGACAGTATGTACTCTCCTGTCACCTTTAAAACTGAATGATGCTTCAGGGCACTGGTTAAGATACCACGGATGTGGTGGTGGTTGTTTCCAGGTAATGTTTGTGGAGGCTTTACATTTTGAGAATAGTGCAAGGTACGTCAGAGGTTCAACATTGACTTGAATCATTGAAATACTGCCACTTGCAAGGTCATCAGTGATATCATTATAATTCAAATTCACATTGGACGGGATCCACTGCAAATGAATCACCCCCTCAGGGGGCTCACCTTCTTTAGGTGAGTACGGTGTCACAATCCAGAGGTACCCTAGTGATCTTTTCCTTTTCCCAAGGGGTTTACTGTCTTTGGTAAATTCGGGTCTCACGAACCCGGGGTACCCTAGTGATCCTTCTCTATTTTCGACCCTCTTGTCATTCAATTTTCCCTTTTCTTCTTTTCCCGTCTAGACTACAGACAATTTTTCGAAATTCACATGTACAAAATGATTGATTAATTTTTTTAGATTACTCACATTCATTAATAATACTATATTTTTCGTTTTGTATTGCGTTAAATTCGTTTAATATTTTTTTCGACAATTTATTTTGATGTTCGTATTATTTCTTTGTTTTCTTACTAACAACGTTGGTTTTCGACCCGCAAGTTTGCCGTGTGCGGCGTCCTGTAAGGAGGAAAATGGTGTCCTGGGGATACCTTTTGCGTACCCTTTGGCCCACGCTTCGCTGTAGACGGGTGGCAGGAGTGAGCCCGCTCCTGTCAGTCGGCAGGTGATAAGTTTCTCTGGTGTCCCAGGAAAGACATTGCTGTAGGGTTAGTGCTGCAGATAAGGGGTGGCGGGTTTACCCGTTGGATCCTCGCCCTGATGCTGTAGCACTTATATTCTGGGTGTACTTCAGGTAAGCGCCGTGCCTGGCAATTGCCAGATGACCGGCACACTGCCTCCCTTGTTGGACTCCGTGGTGGGTGGAGCTACGCCAGAATGAAGGTTTTTCTACGCTTATGGATCCAATTCAGAATGGCCCGGGTAAAGGCCTTATTTTACCCACTCTTAACGTTGACAAAATTTCTACCTACACTAGATTTTTAATTTTATCTTTACCAAATAACGAAATGTCAAGAAAATCTCCTTTTGCAATCCAGAAAGCTATTCAAGGAATAGGTGGAGAACCTAAATCCGTGAAAAAATTACGTTCTGGTGACCTACTGGTTGAAATTCCTCTGCTTTGCAAAGAAAATCTTTTTTGTTCGCAACAACCTTTTTAGAATCCCCTTTGACAGTGAGTCCTCACAAATCCTAAACTCCAGCCGCGGTGTCATTTCTGAATCTGACCTGTTGACCACCTCTGAAGCAGAAATCCTTGATGGATTTTCTGACCAGGGTGTAATTCAGGTCAGAAGAATTACAATTAAAAACGATGCAAATATTATTCCAACCAAACACTTAATTTTAACTTTCAATGGCCCAAAACTACCCACATCCGTAAAAGCCGGCTACCTGAACTGTAAAATACGCCCATACATACCGAATCCTCTGCGCTGTTTTAAGTGCCAGAGGTTCGGGCATTCACAAACTTCCTGCCGTGGACAACTTACTTGCTCTAGATGTGCATGTGTTGGACATGCTTCCACAGATTGCATTCTAGAGCTTAAATGTATTAACTGCTCACAGCCCCATTCATCGGATTCTAAATTATGCCAAAATGGAAAATAGAGAAACAGATACAGGAAATCAAAACAAATAATAATATTTCATATCCAGAAGCACGTAAATTAATAGTTCCACAGTTACCTCAAACTTATGCTCCAGTTGCCAAACCTCTACTGTAAATAATTCTACACAAACCGATGAAAATATAACAAAAATAAAATGTCCACCTTTAAATTTACTCAAACCAATTTCATCCCTCCCAAAACAGATATACCAACATCCACTCCTGCTGTTTCCACATCATCTTCAACCCAAGCACACCTCTTGCCCTCATCTCTTCAATAGCCACTACAGTATCAGAGCCCAGCCACCAATTCCTATTTCTGCTGCAATACTTTCCACCACCAACCCTATGTTCAGCCCTATGGAAACTTCTGGAAACATATCCGCTTCCACATCCAATTCCTGTACTCAACCCCCTTCGGCATCTATAATACAATATTTAAAAAAGAAAAATCCAAAAAAAACGAACAAGAAGGAAAAAGTTTCTACAAAAACTAAACGAAACAGCAATACATATAAAAATGGCACCACATATACCAATAAAGAGTTCTCCCGTACAGACTTCCGAAGAAGAAGAAGAGGACATGCTTATATATGATGTCGAAGCAGAAGCGGACGAAGTAATGGAAAAAAAATATTTAACTCCGACCAAGCACCGGAAGGGACGTGATTGAATCGCACTTATCGGACTTGGTGGGGGCCACCAAAAACTTGTTATTAGCAATTTTTACTTAAAATATTTTATATTCGATTTTTTTTTCTCAACTTTTTTAACCTTATCTGACTTGGTGGGGTGCCCCACCAAAATCTGATTGTTATTTATTTTTTGTGTGAGCTTTTAACAATATTTGAGTATTTTAAATGGATTTTTAATATTTTAACGATTGATTGGCGTAGCTTAGCCGAAATCGGCTCTTGCGCCATTAAACCTACATTCACTCACTCACTCACGCAAATGAATCACGGCAGAACCAGACAGTCCTGGGTTTATCAATAATATTTATTCCCTTATGGGTCTCTAGTTAGTCTACAATTGCTTAAATATAAAATATCACTTCAACTGTGTGAAAGAATCCAGATTTCGCCAATCAAACGGCGCTCAGAAACAAAGTATGGAGCTATGTCAATGACAATCAATTCAGAGCCGGGAACGGAACAGTGATCAGTATTCCTGTGTTTAAGAAATATTCCCTAATTTCCAAATTTAATAAATGTTCATTGATTTGTCCATCAAGGTAATCTCACATGTAGGTCGATAAATGTGGTGGTGCACCATCTAATTAGAAAATGAAGCTGTCAATGTTGTCCTAGAACATTGACATCAACAAAGAGTTAACATATCCGAAAAAGTTGCTACCGTGAAAGTTTGTTCAAGAAAAAAAGGGGCCGATCACTTTTTACCCTGGACACTGCACAAAATACATTTTCCCAGAATTTAGCCGTTATACTGTGGTTATTGCCTAGATCACTTCCGTCAGAGGCAAGACACAAACTTTCAGAGTACATCTATATATGTGTGTGTGTGTAAATAGTATAAATTCATTCAACATTATGAAACACCCAGTGAAACGGCAGGGTAATGTCTTATATATATATATAAAATATTTGTATCTAAATCTTGGCATTCTGGGTTTGATTACATTTAAAAACATTCTTATAACTCTAACTCTTGATTTAAATAGAACAAAAATTATGAATAATAATTCCTAAAATTGAATTTTTTACACACCGTGACCTCCCCCCTGAAATGGATTTCTCCGCATTTTTAGTGCAAATCTACTCAACAAAATAAACATAATTGCCCAATGCAAACTTTAAATCTAATAGTTCAAAACGGAACTATTTCATGAATAAATCCCATAAACCTATTGGAGAGTTGATTTCCTAAATACCTTTTCTTAGCAAATTTCGATTCAAAAAGGAAACATGCATGCCAAATTTCATTAGAGTAGGTCTAATAGTTCCAAAACAGGTATTTTTTTTAACAACATGCTTCAGTATCTCCCCGCTTCCCTCACAAAAGTTAATTTCCGTAAAATCCATTCTCTCTTAGTAGATCTCTTATTCAGCGAAAGAAACATGCATAACTAATTTCAAGTATGTGGGTCTAACAATTGAAAAAAATAGGATTTTTTTTCTTTTTCTCTCCTTAATTCATCGCAACCCTTCCTTGACGGTCAATTTTCACAAAATGCGTTCTTAGAGGAACTCCAATCTATATAAAAGGAAGGTACCTACCAAATTTCAAATAGGTGGGTCTAATAGTTCTAAAACGGGAATGTTTATCTATAACGCCCCGGGGTCAATTTTCGCAAAACCCCTTTTATAGTGGACATCTACTGAATGAAAAGAACGTTGCTACCAAATTTCAAATATTTAGGTATAATTGTTCAAAAATGGAATTATCAATAACTCACCTTATGCCCCCGCAACGCCACTTGGGGGGTGGAGTTTGATATTCGGAAAAACCTTTTTGTAGCGGATCTACACTCTATGAAAGGAACATGCCTACCAAATTTCAAGACTGTGCGTCTAATTCTTCAAAAACGGAAATACTTAACTGTAACACACCCTTTACGTCTGTAAAACCTTCTTAGGAGGTCAATACTTGCAAAATCTATTTTGTAGCAGATTTCTACTGCATAAAAGAAACATACTTCAGCAAATTCCAAGCTTGTAGGTCTTATAGTTCAAAAACGGAAATATAACGAATCTTAATCCTCCGCAACACCCCACATTGGACAGTTTTCCCGATCTGGGGCACGGAAGCCCTAAAAAAAATTGTACACACACACAATTTATGGCCCTCATAGACTCCTTAGCCGTGTTGTAATCAGTTTTCGTTAGCACGTTTGGAAATCTCCAACAATCCACGGTTTAGATCGGATTTGTTGGGGCTACGTGGAACATCTGTGAGCCTCATGTTCTGTCGGAAGTTCTATCGTTTTGTCTGAACAAGAATTTTTAGCTTTTGACATTTTTCTTTGAAAACACGATAAATAATTTATCTGACTCTCAAATTAGAACAAAATTTGATTCAAAATTATAAAAACCTAACATTTAGCACAATACGTAATTCCTACAAACGCATGTCATTTTTTGTGTTTAATGGACTAGAACTTTTGGGATTGACAAGGATTGATCACTGTAAAACTTAAGCCACGGAGAGTATAGGTATAGACCTTTATAATTTAATACCAAATTTACTACTACTTAATGCAACCCCCCCCCCCAAGTTATGTTTTTTTTTCAGTGTAGCCGTTGGTATTTTTGCGATGCTAGTTTCGCCTTCTTATTTATCTCCGTTAGAGGGCGCGTCTATATGAGTCCATCGAATATAATACTAGTCACTCGCCGCCCAACATATTCTTCTTTTTTGTCAATTTTCGGGAACATAAACAGTAAAAAATAATTATTAATAACAAATACTTCATTAAATTTTACATACTATATAGATAGAATTGTAATCAATCGTAAAAAAAAATTCAAGTGCTGTGGGGTGGGTCTTGGACCCGGAGACCCTCTCCTTGTGTGTGCCACAGCTTGCCAGTGAAGGAAGTTTTAACCCCTTATCAATTGATTTGACGTTAAAATCTAAATATAAATTAAGGCAAGAGCATATTTTGATTTTTAGTTGCAAAATCACTCAATATACACTAAAAATTATCACATGGTAAAAAATGTTTTAATGCCATTCAGAACAACGTGCTTAAATGAGAAGTTAACATAAAAGGAAACAAAAATTAAATACACAATCAAAGTATACGGAGTAATATAAACTGCTACCGCAGAAAACTTCAACAGATTTAGATTTTCATATTTTGCGCAAAAAAACAAGCATGTATATACATGGTAGGGTCAAAACGTTCTCGAAATAAATCAATTACAGAATATTAAAATATAGAACGATATTTTTTAATCTTATTGGACTTCAAAGTACTATACTCCTTCGTCCCCACAATTGTACCAGCTTTTGTATAATTGTTCAAAACACTCATGGAATCCATTTTTTGAGAGGTCCTTTAGTTGCTTTGTCGAATTTTTCTACGGATTTCCTCAAACAGAAGTGTCTCCTTCCTTGGTGTTCTTTTTGCTTTCAATTCAATTGACTGACGTTTTGTCAGAAGGTTGTTGAGAAAACATCTTGTCTCATCTCCTGCCATGGTTTACTTCAAAAAGCTGTCATCTTCGTCAGCCCTGTCAGTGAAATCCTAGACATAATCACTCTCATTTATTTTATTCGAGTGATAACATTTTTTGAGTCATGTGCAAACTAACACGATGTTGTTCATTTTTAAATCATCATAAAGAATGCTGTGTATGCTGCCATGTGAAATTCCAAGTTCAGAGGAAATAGCATCAATGGTTATCCATCTGTCTTTACACACGATTTCTCGAACGTCCTCAACATTCTCATCTATAATAGAAAAAGAGGGGCCTCCAGCCCATAGGTCATCTTCGATATTTGTACAACATTTCACAAAAACGCTTATGCCACTCATACACAGCCATTTTTTTTCATGGCATCGTCTCCATATGCTTATTTCAGCATTTCGAGTGTCTCAAAGGGTGATTTCTCGAGAAAAACACAGAATTTGTTGTGTTTTTACTCTGCTCCAAAAATTACATTTTAAAATCCGACGAATAAAAAATTCGCTTTGACAGAAATGATTTGCAACTAGTGCCCGACATTACCAGAAATGAAATTTAGATGGCCGTGTTTTCTCTTTTTGGCTGCTAATCTACAAAAAAGATATTTACTCTATACAATGGACGTCTGCTTGCATGTAGGTGACCATTCCGGAAACTTTTTGACTCTGGTAGAATATATATAGCAGTAAATAATTAAAAAGATGACTAATAAATCCCAAGAAACTTAAGATCAGACCGGAAGAACCAAGAACATGGAACCATGATAAACCAAAAAAGAGAAATGTAGCTAGAGTGGAAAACTATTATGATTTCTCGAGCTGCCACTGGTTTAGGACAGTGAAACAGGATTAAACAATGTTTTGTGAGATCTCAAACTTCTCCTGCAGCAGAAATTTTTTCGACACAATAGCTCCCAATATAAACTAAGACAAAAGCCTAAAATCCACGTGGGTGAATATAACAGCAATATAATAGAAATTGCAATATTAAATTACTATAGGAATCCGGAAGAAATAGACAAATATAAATATGTATAAACAAAAATATTTGCAAGAGGTTAATAATGAATATAACCACAATTAACAATAATGTAAATGAGCAAAGAAAAACTCTAATCTTACCCGATGTATACATATTCCACAACTGTACTGACTCAATGCATACACTCAATGCAGCAATACTAAGAATAATGGTGCCATCTATATATATATTTTTAGTAACTAAACTTAATATAAGAATATATTAAGAATATTATATACTATAGACTAAATATATTAAGAAATATAATAAGAAAATTATATACTATAAACTAAATAGAAATGAATACGTTAAATAAAAATAATTATATAGCTATAACTTTGAAGACATATATTTATATATAAAAATTAGCTGGATAGTTATAGTCTAGGCAACTTTGAAAGAATTTTTATAATTATTAATTCTCAATACTTCTTCAGATACTAAATCAGTATTTCTTTTTATATAATTTAGAATGATATTTCTAAAAATTGAAATGTGAAGGTACTATTCCAATATGCATTTTTATAACATTAAAATCAAAAGAGTCTCTTTTATCAAAAATATTACTTTTTAGCATATTATTTTCAACTTTTAATTCTAGATCAAGGAAATTTGCTGACTCTATATTGCAATTGGTTTTTATTAATTTCAGGTAGGTTGGATAATAATTAAATATAGGAGTAAAGTCAACTTTATTACTGAAAATAATTAGATCATCGATGTATCTAAAAAAGTAACAAGAGTCTGTATCAATTTTTTCAT
This sequence comes from Trichonephila clavata, assembly GCA_019973975.1. NCBI lineage: Eukaryota > Metazoa > Arthropoda > Arachnida > Araneae > Nephilidae > Trichonephila > Trichonephila clavata. The sequence continues at coordinate 28,460 of BMAO01034537.1, forward strand.
TCTCATAATAGTGTAAATATATATTAGCCAGACTATTACTAGTGGGCCACCCTGTGGCAGACCTTTAATTTGTTGATAATAAGAGTTATTATGAAATATGTAATTTTCTTTCAAAACAAATTGTATAATAATATTATATTTATCATAGTTTATCAATTTATTTAATGAATATTTAATATAAACATTTCTAAGTACTTTAATCATATCCTCTATATCAATAGAGTTGAATAAGTCTTCGAAATCAAAGCTATGCAAAGATTTAACACTCTTACCTTGCATGTTCTCAACGATATCTTTACTATTCTTTACAATAATGGAGTTTGAGATATTGTCTAGAGTGTGTTGTATAACTTTTTGCAACACCTTGCCTGGTTGTGTAATATAGGTATTAAAACCATTAGTAATAGTTCTGAATTTAATTGGACACTTATGAAATTTTGGTGTTAGAAAAATATAAGGAAAATTGATATTCTTTGTATATAAATCTAGTTTTTTATAAAAAGCTGAAATACGGTTACTGATTTCTCTATATTGCTGCTATTAGATTTAATAAACGCATTATTGTTTTGAAACTGTTTGTTAAGTATAAAGTTATAAAACCATTTGCAAATGATTGCATAGTTGCCCGAACTTTATCTACATATACAATAATGAAATCTTTTTGAAGATTTGAAATTTGGTGTTTTATATCTTTGTAAGAAATATTTTTATCAATTTTATAGTTAAGATTATGTAACTCACTCAAAACTTTGCATTTAAACTCATTGAATGCTTCCAAAGGAAAGTTGTATTTAATTGCTATTTTTGTAATGAAGTTATTAATATCTTTAGAAATTTGTGCTTTAATAGCTTTATTATTATTAGAACGCATAATTCTAAAGCCAGCTTACCATTATTCTCTGAGAGTTTTATCTTTAATAATATTTAAATTACCAGATATGACATGTTTATGATATTCATCAATGAAATCTACATAATTATGACAATTACATACAATATTATTATGTTGCAAATAAAAGAACTGTAGTTAAAATGGATCTACCAATTTTTTTATTATATTTAAATGCCTTTTTAATGTTAATGTTTTTACTGGAAAAATTGAATATACTTCTCAAACACTTTAGTAAAGTTTACATGATTATAGGATTTATTCATGAAGAGGGATGTTACAGTATTCAGTTGTAGAATTTAAAACATTATCATGCATTGATATATTAAACTTACTGATTAAGAAATTACAAAAATCTTTCATAACATGTAAGGCTTGACATTCTATAAAGTTATCGTAACTAAGTATATAATTAAAAAGTTTGATTTCTTTTTTATTCAAACCAAACATGAAATTTTTTATTTGATTAATGTTATAAACAGTTTCAAAATCACTACAGAATTCATTAATTTTAGCTGTAATATCCTTGGAATCTCTACTTTTTCTTTTATTCCTTTTACCTCTTTTTGTTCTCTTGGCTATTTTATTAATATTATTATTATGACAATTATAAAAAAATTCTTGTTATCTTTTGCTGTATGCATTGCAAACATTTTTGCCACTATATAATGTGTTCAGTCCATGAGGATATGTTGTATTATAGAAATGAATAAAATGGTTTTCCCACCATAATCTATCTTTTAAAAAGGGAACTATTCTGAGAATGGATATATCAATATTATCAAACCCATGCAGGTGAAAGTGTCTTATTTCAATATTATTGTTATTATATTTATTAGTGTAATGCTTAGTATGAGATCTGTGAAGATTAATTCGAATATTTAAGTGTGTAGAAGTCTGACCAATATATTTATAATTACATTTTTTACAATTCAACATATAGACACAATTAAAAGACTTACAGAATATAAAGTTGGAGTTGGTATCCAACTGTTCATAATTGATCATGGGCATGTTTTACATCTTTTATCTTTACATTTATTGTAGCGAAAATGAATATTCGGGGTATAATGACAATCAACAATAGAAGAATTATTATTAGAGTTGGTGATATTAAAATATTTATTAACATACTCATGAGTAGTTAAACAAAATTGCTTGTTCTCTTTAGCAACAATATTTTTTATAGCATAATCAGTATTAAGATAATTATAGTTGTTTACGTAGTTAGAATTCCAGAATGTTCTGGATCTATAGGATTTATTATTATATAGGGAGTCTTACACTCCGCGTGGTATGAATAATAATTCAAATCATACCTAGTGCCTTCTTTGTCCAATTCATTCTTAAACAAATTAGAATGATGACTATAACAGTGATTCATATTGTAAAATATGCAAAATATAAACCAGTGTAAACCTCAAAACAGTCGAATAATAAGCAAACTGTCTACTCAATCGAAGTAAACAAAAAAATGGAGAAGAGCTCGTACCTATCACAAAGGATTAAAAAACAGAAAAAATTTCCAAAACAATTTCGAAAAACTACCTACAATCTATGGTCACTGTTTGACGATATCACACATACCATAATAGTGTGACACCCAGCATAGATAGGCTAAAAAAGCTGATATATATATATATATATATATATATACATCTAATATATAAAATTCTGCTGTCACAGTGTTTGTAACCAAACTCCTTCAAAACGGCTAGACCGTTTCTAATGAAATTTTGTGCGTATACTCAGTAAGTCTGAGAATAGGAAGTAAACTATTTTTCATTCCGATATTGCAGTTAGTTAAAAAGATATTAATTAAAATCCTTGTCGTAGCCTTTCACTACCCCTATGATTATTAACTCCCCTTCGCATATTATCTAAACCTGAATATGTTGGATCCATAATTAACTACAACCAAATTAATAAATCAATCTAATTTATTTATCTTTCTTAATTTGAGAAATACACAAATATTATTCAGACTATAAGAACAACAAATTACAGTGGAGTGCGAGAAGAACCCGATTATGAACGAAGGAATACTAACTGAAACCACGGAGAATAACGTATACAATCAAACTACGCATTTATATCTAATTTATGAAAATAAATTATCTGGTACCTTTTTCTTAAGGCAGGTTTTTCTAATACTGGATTGCTCTAAGGAGCGGCTTCAATCTTTGATATCTTTCAGTTCCGTCCCGAACCGAATTAATGAACCTTTGTCGATAGTCTTCCTCCGTCGAATATACTTCCACTAGTTAAACTAATCTCTCAGAATCACCTTCTTAATCAACCTCGTAGTCATCCTCCTTCTCTTCATTTCATTTCTCCCTTTTATATCTTTTTCGAACTCGCTAAACCCGAAACTATCTTGTTTGCACAAGTCACACTTTTGGCTCTCGGTGGAGATTGGTTAAAATAAATAAAATATTTAAAGATGTGAGAGAAGGTTAGTGAAATGCGTAAGCACCCGTCACAACCTTAAAAAGCCTATTTGTTGTACTCCTGTGGGTTGTTTACTTGGCAGAACTTCCATTACGTTTCGGCCGAGCGGTGATGCGACTTTTTCCACTATCTTAAAATTGCCATCCAATTTTTACAGTTAAAATCAGACAAAAAAAAAACAGAATCGGAAAGATCATTTATTTCGCCACAATACGGTATAATATTTTTTGCAAAATAATGACATTTTCTATTTTTTAAGAATTTTTTAAAAAAGTGTTAAAACTGATGCGTTTTTTTGCAAATTATTTCTAAATTGTTGCGTATGAATTTGTTTTCGTGTTATTAAAACGATATTCTACAGTAAATAACTTCAAGCCTTTCTCTTTTAGATCCTGTCATTTAAAAAATAAAATTCTCAAAACCTTTTTTTAAAAGATTTTTCAAAAAATACTCAAAATTTTAACTTAACATTGAATAACTTTTTTATTTATAAAAATAATCGATAACTTTATTTTCGTGTGTAGAAACATATTATCCGTAATCTGTAGGAAAATTGAAAAAATTGCGCAAAAATTACGGATTTTAAAAATTTTTGTGTAATTTTTGTAAAAAACGGTTTTTGCGAAAAATTATTTATACAGTATTTTTTGTACATTTTTTTTTTATTTAAAAGTACTTTATTTTTGCAATTAATTTGTGAAGTTTGAAAGTATTAACTTAAAAATTTCCCTAAAAATAAAAATAATTAATAAAAAATACGTGATTTTACAGTTAGCCAAACTTTGGAGTCGAAAAATAGTTTTGCGCAAAAGACCTTTGAACTGTTTAACCGTCGACCGCATCTAACTCAAGGGTTACACTAAAAAGTTCTGCCTTAAACAGGGGGAAATCAGTAAATTTAGCGAGTAAAAAAAATGCGAGTGAAAAAGTTATTTTTGCTTCAATTTTCGGCATTTTTCTTTAGATAATTTTCAAAATTAAATCATTATAGATGTTAGATTAAGATGACAAAATGTATTCAATACATTTCTGAGACTTATTTAAAATATTTATCAGTATCAAAATTTTTGTTCTCTTTCATAAAACTTATAGTTTACTTTAAAATAATGCCGAATGTATAAATCTTTTTTTGACATATAATTTCATAATAAAAACGCAAAATTTGCCCATTTCGAAATTTTTTTTTGAATTATTAAATAGCATAACTTCTTTAGAAAAAATAAAAGCTATGTTCAAATAAAAAATTCTTCATCATTAATTGCGTGTTATTAATATATCAAAAATCACTAAATTGGCATGTCACAATTAATTGCTAAATGAATATTTTAATCAATATTAGTATAAAATAATTAATAATTTTGTTTTGCATTTTATGATTTCTTCTAAAATGAATAAATATAGATGAATTTAAATAAAAATGATTTTTAAAAAATTCATTCATCACTTAGAATCATTGATTAAAAAAATAAAATGCCAAAAACTGTCTTTTTTTTAAAGAATTTTTAAAAAAAACTTTTTTTTTTACAAAACAATGATATTTTGCATATTTTATGATTTTTTTCTAAAATGAATCAAATCGTTGCGTTTAAATAAAAATGATTTTTAAAACTTTTAGAATCAGTGATTTAAAAAATAAAGAGCCAAAATGTTTTTGAACAAATTTTAACAAAACACTCAAAATACTTAAAACAATCAATAATTTCTTCTTTTATAAAGATAATTGCATTAAACTTTTTTCCCGTGTGTCGAACATTTCAAAATATCCTCACAATTTTATTTCAAGATTTAAAATAGTAGTAAAATTTTGTAATTTGAAAATTATCTACTTTTCTGTCTTTTTTTTTAACATACAACTATTTTTAAAAAGGCTACATTTTCGTTTCCGAGGAATAAAAAATTGCAACGAAAGAATTGAAAAGTATGTGAGTGATTTATAAATTCGCACTTTTCGCCTATTCGAGGGTTTTTAGCGATGGACCTCGAAATTTTCAACCATCGTGAAGTGACGAGGACGACACCTAAGCTTTTACCCACCTCTCCTAAGTACCACACCTCACCAACGCAAGAACAAATTTCGATAAAGGGAGTTTTACTGTCATAGTTAAAGAAAAATCACTCACATCGCGCATACACACACGAGTGCTATCCTCCTGAGGGAAACAAGAAATTCCCATGGGGATTAAGTTATTCACTGGTAAAAGCCCGTGCAACGCCGGGCTAAGCGGAGAGGAAGAAACAAAGAAGTAAAAGTAATTTTGAGAAATAATATTGGAAGTGCTGATTTTGTGAAGAGAAGGGAAAATGTTAAACGAGAAAGCCATGACACGCACTCACGGGCCATATACTCACATCGTACGCGTCACACCCACACAAAAGTGCTGGCGTCAGAAAGAAAGGAGGAAATGAACATGGGATTAAGTTATACCCTCGGTAAAAGCCCGTGCAACGCCGGGCCGGGTCTGCTAGTTACATATATATATATATATAAAGTTGCGAGACTGCTTAACAATAATAAAGTTTTTTATTAGTATATTAATTAATATTCTAGTAATTAATTTGCTTAAAATATTAAATAATAATTTGAACGTAGCCAAACATATTTTTTTTAAAAATCTATAATCTATATTCTACATAAAGGTTTATTACTCATTAGTTTCATAGAAATATTAATAATTTCCCTATTTCTCATCCAAATTTTTCCGCTAATTGTCCGTAGACCAACGATTTGCAACCACTTGAACTACGTTCAAGAATTTTTAACGAAAGTGTTTGACTGAACAGACGATATTGAAGTTGAGATAAGTTATTTTCGAACTGAAGAAAGGTCTTTAGATATAATATGCATCACAGATGTACTCTCTATGCGGGAAGAGCAATCCTTACCTGTCGGATGATGAGAAAGTTGCCTATCTCATGAACAGGTTGGAACAGGACTTGTGGCAGACTCAAGAGATTAAGACTATAGATGAATTTTTAAAAATATGCGGGGGCTTTTTTTCAGTATGGGACGAAACAGACACTATCAATCTAAAATCCTTAATTACGAGAAACATTTTAAGGAATCAAGTTCAGTAGAGATGAAATTCCATGTCTCTCTTAAACGAATATTTGAAATTATTAAAATTTCATGACTTTTAATGTCCGTCTCAATTTAAATTAAATACAGTCGATTCTGGATAATTCGAAGTTGGAGGGACCAAAGAAAAACTTCGAATTATCAAGAGGATAAAAGAAAACTCCCAAAATACATAAAGTGAAATTTTTTTTCTAACACATTTAAATTTTAAACTATGTAATAATACAACAATTTTACAATATTATTTTAAGGTATTTACAAAAAGAACATATATTATGCAGTATAAATATTATACAGAAGTTAAAAGTCCGGTATTAAAGGAATACATTTATATAGTAATTCTCGAACAGGCCTCTTTCACGCCCCACTAAATCTCTTCCATTCTTAATTGGAAATAAAACCGTTTCTTGCCTGGTTCCTTCAGGCTATGTCCCCACAATTATTGGTTCTTCAAGGCAGGTTCCAGTCCAGCCCATACCTTATTTGGTGCCTCATACTTTAAGTTACACAGATCAGCCATAAATCGTCATGTCACGAAACATAATCCTACGCATCTCTTCTTCATAATAGCAGACCATCCTTTCTGAATACACGGGTAGCAAGGCCACGTGTTAAGCGAAATATATGGACGGCTGATAACAAGTGTAACCAGAACTGTCCACTTGAAGAAGAAAAGCAATAAAAGTGTCTTTTCGCCTTAGGAACCGGGAAATACAAAGAAGGGCTAGCAGACTGATTTTCAATCAAAGGGGCTACGTTACAGTTGAGACACGCAAAGACAAAACGACACAAAACATGTAAGCTCCAACCTGTTTGATACAGGTAAGTGTTCGAAGCGTCGAGAGTCTTATAAGACAACTTCGAATTTTTGCGTGTTGTCTGGCCAGCCACAGATTTTACTTCGAAATATCTAGTGTACCAAAACGTATTGTTTAGTTCGAAATATCAAGAGTTTTTCTAGGGGCTGAGCATATACTTCGAATTAGAGAGAGGTTCGTATTATCGAAGGTTTGAATTATCGAGAGTCGACTGTATTATATTTTTTTCCTTCTCACAGTTAATGTAAGGTATACTGTAATAATAACAGTGATGAATTTTTATATCTTCCTAGCAGTTTATCCGATTTTAATTAGTATTATCGAAGGTTTGAATTAGCGAGAGTTGATTGTACTACAATTTGTGCTTTTCCTTGAAAAAATTGTTACTTTTTAATATTACAAAGATATGGCTTTTTTAAAATATTATTGTTATTATCACTTTCATTCTTACAAACATAAAATGATTTTTAAGTGTCAAAAATCATACTAATTTTTTTTTTATAAATATCAATTTTTTACTGATAAACTTAAAAAATGAATGCAATATTTTTTTGCTTTTTCTGTTATCCTTGCAATAAGTCATTAGCTAAAAATTTTACCAACAAAAAATCTCCACGTTGTAATAAGGACTATCTTGATTTCGAAATTTTTACTCAAATTTAATATCTCCAAGTGCATTTGCTTAGTCGATTATTTGAATTCAATATACGTTCAACACTGAAAAACATTGGTGACAGACCGAGTAATTTTTGACCTCGGTTAAGTAAAAAGTTCGACACCAGGGCGGTTAACTCTTCTGCAAACTTCAACTCCACGTAAGCGCATGAATTTTGAACCTTGAAAGATTTAACTGGTCTCGGACTATCTAAGGGATGGCATAAGATTTCAAACACGTGAAACAGAAATCTTATCGATAGCATTAATTGTTTTTTTAAGCTTTCGAATTCAATTGTATGACGCAGGCAGATTAAACTGTGCGATTATGTTCAATGTGATAACATATGCAAATTGATAATCGATTCTTTATAAACCGTTGAAATTAATTTAATTTTTAAAATTTTAAATTATTCAGTGTTTTTAAAATGTTTCTAGTACTTTTTGATACGTTTTTGTGTGGAATTTTGTTAATTTTATTCCGATATTCCCTATGGAGGCAAACGTTTTGCCAACGCATTCCTGGAAACAAGATAGGTTTCTTTAATGTCATGGGAGATTTAAAAGAAATATTCAAATTGGACTTGATAAATCCCAATTATGATGTACATAAATGTAAGTACCCAAAATATGCAGGAAATCCCTTCTTTTTTTAATATTCCTACTTTTTCAAAACTTTTGTGTGGAGTGTAGTAGCAAAGTCAAATTTTTCAGATCTATTCTGGTAGAAAGTTTTATACTATCATTAAAAGTCAATTCAACACTTAAATTGGATGGATAAGAATTAAATTTTGATAAAATAAAAAATTGTTTTTTTCCGCATGATATAACATTACTTCCATTGGAGAAAGGCTTAAACAATTGCTAATCACCGATTACACATGGATAGAACATTGCAAGGACATTTTACATCTCATATGTTTCATGAAAAAACTAATAAAATTTCAAAGTTCTTTAATTAGATATTCTTCTTGCAAATGTCTTTGGTTTTTAAAAAAGTATTGATCAAATATTTTTTTTCGTGTATAGAATTAAAAAATATTAATTTCTTACAAAATTATAGTTATATTTTTTCCACTTCAGTCGTATTAAAAAATGTAAAGTAAAAAAAAAAAAGTCTGAATTATACAGTTCCTAGTATTAATTAAAATCAGGGATATAATTGAATATATGGTAATTGATATTTTATTGTGTTCAAACAAATATGTATTTTAAAATGTTGCGGACAAACAATTATCTTTATTTCAATATTAAATTATCAAAGTTCTTATTGTGAAAATTTGGAATTTTGGTAGTGGAACTAATGTCATGTTTTTTCCTTATTATTTGTTTTGACCTCAGATCTTATGACAGTCTTTCGACGATGGGAAGAACGTCACAAGAAAGAGCAAATTATTTGCCTGTGGTTCCTATACAAGCCGATTGTAGTTTTTGGAAAAGCTGATGTAGTAAAGGTGGGATCAGTTTTCTATTTTTTTTTATTATTATTTTTCCAATATATAAAATATATATATTGTTGAAATATTTCTGAATCAATGCATCTCAAACATTACTTTTATTTTTAAATAAATATACATAATCGATCCAAAAAAATGAGGGGACTGCGGCCATTGCTGACGAGGAAAGCAAGTATCTTATGTTAAACCACTTGAAATGAATTATTCCAACCCTCTTTTACCTGGCCAGGTTGGTTTACTCTATGTCATGTGGCCGAAACACATGCGTAGCTATTACCTTCCGAAACTAGTTAGCTTTGTTCCTCGACTAAGAAAGATGACTTTTCATAAACAGCGTTGAATAATAAATTCTATCAATGCTTTGGTAAAATACCATTGGAGACTTTCGAAATGCTAAGTAAGCTGTATGGTGAATCTATCATGGTTAGATCCAAGTTTTACGAATGGAATCTGTGTTTTAAAGACTGCCGAGAATCCACAAAATGTAATGAACACGTTGGATGACCTTTGACTTCACGGAACGCGGGAAATGTTTCGTTGGTGTCTGAATATGCTGGAAATAATCGTCGCCAAACACTTGAGCAAATCGCCGAGGCTACACACTTCTTTAAGGCTTCATCTGAGGAAATATATTCGTCGTAAGTGGCCTCAGTTCTGGCAGAGTGATGACTGGTATCTACTGCATGACAATGCACCAGCACATCGATCGCAATTGGTAAAAAAGTTCTCGCTAAAACTCGCACTGATGTGCTTCCACATCCCCCCTATTCACCAGACGTAGCCCCGTGTGACATTTTCCTGTTCCTATCCATGAAAAAACATTTACATGCACGTCGTTTTGTGTCATCAGATGAAGTGAAAATAGCATCACAGGAGGCTTTACGGAAGGTTGTGAAAAATGGCTTTCAGCTGTCCCTCCAGAAGTTATACAAACGCTGGCAGAAATGTAGCGTTGCCCAAGGGGACTACTTTGAAGGTGGATGTGCTTCGGTGCTGTGATTTATTCAGGGTAAGGTTTTCTACACTTTGTCCTTGAACCTTTGGATCATATTATGTACAGTGAAAATAGTTTAAAACGAAATTAAAGGGAATGAAATATTTTTTCAGTTAAAAGAACTATGTGTTAAAGGATACTAATAAAAAAACGCATATTTAACAAAATTAAGTAAATGAGAATACATTTTATTTACTTCAATATGTGTATATGCATGTATTTGTTAAAAACTGTACAAACAATTACGTTATTTGCTCTCTTTTTTTAATTATTGATGATTAAATGAGTAAGCAATTCCAAATTTTTTACAGATTTCCGTTTTCGTCTTCTGTTTTTTGATCAAAAGCCTTAAGAAGCTCCATCTTCATTTTAAGCCAAATAGCAGTTTTCTTTTCTTTGGGCTCTTTGCCTTTGTGCTGGCAAAAAAATTCTTCTCCAATAGTAAAACAAGTTTTATAAAAAATTACTTTAAAGTAATTCCTGCTTAGGTCAACAGAGAGAAAAATTTTATTTTAGTTATTTTTTATTAAATAATTACAATTAATGTAAATATATGCATATACATATGAGAGAATCAGAATAATAAGTTGATAAATATAAAACGATTTAACTTTCTATATATATATAATTTTACAAACCACGTGGACATCACAAAATCTCACAAGGGGTGTTATAGAAATAGGCGTGCAGCGCATATCACAAAAGAAAGAGGGAATTTTAGTCATGAAGGATTACAGCTCCAACATCTAGGCTTTCTCCAGGATTCTAACCCAGGCCCTACGGCATCGCATTCAGCGTCACTAACCACTATACCTGATGGGTGGCTATATAAGGTGTTGGGCTAAAATTTTTATTTGTTACTATTTATTCATTAATTCAATTTTATTATTCCAATAAGATAGTATAGTAAATGAAATCCCATTCTCGAAAATTAGGCCATCCCAGGAGCGATTCGAACCCTCGACTTTTGGATTAGACGTCCAACGCGCCATCCATTACGCCACAGGGACACAACAACCGATTTTCCTTTTTATATATGGTGTTGAACTATTATTTTTGTTATTATTTACTCATTGATTAAATTTAATTAATGTAAAAGTGTTATCCAGTACAAGTTTTAAAAAATTGTATTTGAACTTGAGTGGAAGAATAAAAATTATTTTATTAAAGATTGAAAATTTGAGAAGGATATATATATATATAATGTTGTTTCTAAAAAATGCAACACCATAAGCGAATGATATCAGAATTAAATGAAATTTAATGCACAAGCGACTTGTATTAGTACAAAAACATGACCGAAATTTTCAAAGCAAAAATAAACAATATTACGTGTCCGAAAACAGTCTTATGTGTAGCTACCACGCGCTGCAATAAGTGCTGCTATACAACGTGACATGAAGTCAAACAGATTTTGAATATCTGCTTTTGGATTCCATATTGTTTGTATGCGCAGCAAAAATTCGTCTTTAGAAGCTACAGGACGCGCATCACGAGTGAGAAGTCGACAAACTAAAGCCCACATGTGATCAATAGGCGACATATCCGGCGAATAAGCAGGCCAAGGAAAACGTTGCATGTGTTGGGCTGAACAGAAGTCTCGAACAGTCTTTGCAAAATGTGGGCTTGCATTATCCTGCTGAAAGATAGCTCCAGGGATGCCTTAAAGGATGGGAGCGACTTCAGGCTGCACCACTTCACGGACGTACTTGTTGCTATTCAGATTACTCACAATTCGTAGCTAATTGGATCGTCCATGACACGAAATTGCACTCCAGGCCATAACACCGGGCATTAAGCCACTAGGGCGTTTGATAACGCACTCTGTAAGGCAGTAGTCACCAGCATAGCGTCTATCATGAATGCGGCCAAATTGAAGCGTGATTCATCTGAAAAGACAACTTGGTGACAAACAGCTTGCCAGGCTTTGTTCTCATGAGCCCATTGCAGACACAGCTGTCGATGGTTTGCCATGAGTAGGATCCTGTATAAAAGTCGTTGAAGAACTTGGCGTCCATTCCTTGCCATATTAAGAGTTTCGACATCCTGTATGCATGATTGAAAAGAGTGACATCATTTCGCTGTATGTTGTCTCTCTCTGCTCATTCTTTGTCCATAAAAATTGATTCACGGTTCGCACTTCCAAACGAGACCAATTTCCTAAGCGTCTAGCCATTTCAATCGTTCTGAACCGTCTGGGAACTTTCACTACCTACCTGTATGACAAGTAGCACCATTTTTCTCCACTCTAGGCAACAAACTTTCTCCACAATATGTAGTTTTCAAATGCTGTGGCTTGTAATCTTTTTATCTGTGATCATCCTCGTAATTAAAAAAAATCTAGCATATCTTTACTACACACTGATACATAAACATTGCATACGTTGTTGTTAGTGAAATGTGATGATTTCAGAAGGGAACCTAGAAACACTTATTAAACAGATTTTAGTTTGCGTATTACTTGCCTTGAAATTACATTATATAATCTTTTTTATTTTGTTAATGAAAATTTCTATATCTTTATATTGAAAAAAAATTGTTGCTGGTATTTTTATAACTGCAAAACAATAATATACTAAAACAAAACTCACATAGAAGTATCTAACCCTCTGTTAATTTTGCGCAATGCTTATGAAGTCACACACAATTTGTCACGTTGTGAAAAAACAAAATTTGTCGCCAGAAAAGAACAAGAAAATTAATGTCATTGGGGTAAAAACATGGAGTGCTTTGTACTACATTTTTACACTGATTCAGCATTTCTGAATACAGTTAGTAAGAAATTATAACAATTAATATAGAGCATCCCACGCTTTTACCCCAACTACATTAATTTTCTCGTTAATGTTTTTATTCTTTTATTAAGAATTATTTTTTTACTTTTTAGTTCGATTCACTATAAGAGCGTGTTTTTAGGGTTTTCTTTAACTATAATTTATTCTATAAAGGTTTTTAAATTGAAGTATATTTTTAAGTTTACTACAATTGATAAAAAATAAATGTTCTTGATCCAGAATAAACTACTTTTGAAAACCTGATCTCGTAATCAGACCTACCACATGTATGAATACTCTCGAAGAGAACATCTGGGTTATGGGCCTAGACAACCCCTATTTAAAAAGGCAGGCTACACAGTTCTCTAAGATCACGAATTACTTCCAGTGCAGTAAGCCAGTTCCAATTTCTTAATCCAGTATAAGTTAGTTGATTATTTAGAATAGTATTCACACAATACTAGGAAGAGATGGAGAATAATAAAATTCGAGTTCTGACTCCGAATAACTGAAACACATGGAAGCAGTATGGATGCTAGCAATTTATCATAAAGACTAAACCAGTGGATCCGGCTGTGGGGACAACCTACAAATAAATGTATCACTTCAGACTAAGAAAAGATCTTTTACTCTCATCGATACGAACGTCAGTCTTGATCTCAAAATTTTTTATTTCGGATACAACTGATGGTGCAGAAGCATGGAAGATGTATAAAAGATTATTTCGAACCGATGACAAGGGCACGAAGTGATTCGACTCCTAGACGAATTTTTCAGCACAAAGTATCAACCAGGAGACGATGTTGACATCTTCCTATGTCGGGTAAGAACGGCGGCAGCTAGGCTACAAGAAGTGGGTCATAAAGTGGACGATCTATACCTAGGATTTCAGATGATCAGTTATCTTCCTCAATAATTGCAATCAACAGATCTACAGATGGAAAGACGGGGAATTTACTGCCGGCAAGATAGAAGCGGAACTAATACTTGAAGAAAACCGATTATATCTTATGAAACAAGATCTCAACAGACAAGATCTACAGACTGTTTTCCTTGGCAATGCTTCAACCCCTACGATATCAAGTGCAGCTCCTGACCGCGTGGATGCAGCTTCTGGAGATGTGAGTGGTAATAAATGGTACCAGAAAGACGACGTTAAGGTATTTGTTAAACTTAAATAAGTTACAAATAGTATTGTTAAGAAAATAGTGTCCTTGTTTTCTGGGCAAATGTATGGTCATCTTAAGGTAAATTGTAAGGACAAGAATACTCTTCAAAAGTCTCTGAACGAAATTTTAATTCGGAATTTAGAATATAAATAACGTGAGGCAGAATGCAGCTTAATAGAACAAAAGGCTCAGTTAAAAACAAGTTGTAACTTATCTGAGGAAATTTCTGATAAGGGGTTTGGGTAATAGATACGGTGCAACGACCCATTTTTGCAAAGATAAAAGCTCATTTTTAGATATTAGGCCAATTACGAATGTGCAAGTGTTGTTAGTTCTAGACAACAGATATTTCCGGTAGAAGGGATAGAAACAATAGGTTTTTAGTTAAAACTAAAGATTCCTTTAATAAATTAACTTTGTCAGACGTTTTACATAATCCCAAATTGAGGAGAAATTTGATGTCTGATTCTAGGTTATGGAAAAGAAAGATGCACATTTTGTGGTTCTAAGGGTAAAATTCACGTCTATAGTAAAGATTGAAATAAGCTGTTCTCGGCTTAACGCGTGGTAATTTATATTACTTTAAACCTACGCAGTATGTTCCTCCAAAGCCTAAAGAGCAAAATTCTATTAGTAATATAATCAGTAAAATAAAGCACGCATCAATAAAAACTTAGCATAAACGATTTTGCACTATTAATAGTGAATACCTTGTGAAAACTAGAAAGAATAAAGTTGAGGTGTTATTCATATTTGGATTTTGCTACAAACACAGAGATGATAAAGTATCTCAATGGGAGGTTTCATAATTTTATTGACGAAACTCTCATTTCGAGGTGAAATTTTAAACAAAAATCAGTTAGCTTATCAACTATGGAAGCAGAGTATGTTGCCCTTACAGAAGCGGCAAAGGAATTTATGTGGTCAAAGAACGCATTGAATAATGAAGGCTTGAATTTATAAAGGTAATGAAAATAAAAAATTTGTGATAATTAAGCTACCGTAAGTTTTTCGAATTCAGCCTTCGAGAACCAGAGGACGAAGCATATGAACGTCCGCTATGATTTTGTGACAAATTTAATTCATGTAAATGTAGTATTTTAAATTCAATATCTTAACACTCAATTTGCTTGACAGACATACTCACTAAACCTTTGGTTAAGGATAAATTATTAAAATTTGTGAAATATTTCTTTTTTTTCTATTTAATGAAATGGAATTTTATCTTCTTAGTACAACTGATTATAATTTGTAAATTACAAAGATGCAAATACTTAGAGTATTTTCTACAATCAAATTGTATAATTGATTCTCTGTGGAGATGATGGTGCGGGAATTGTCAGAAGGGGGCCCGCTTGTTAAGCAGTTTGTAAAAACTATAGATAATTAAACTATAGTTATAATTTTCGTGCTGTGATCTCGGATTCGAGTCTCAAATCCGGTTTTTAATCCGATCCGTAGACGTATTGTCATCTCCAATTGGCAACATCTTAAATGCAAATGAGGACGTGTTATAAATATACAACTGCAGATGACGAAGGGAGGTATAGACGTTTTCGTGTTAGAGTGATACGCGTATCCACGTGATCGGGTCCGAATGATTTTTTTCTTTAACTGCTTTTTAAATTGAAGTATATTTTTATGTTTACTACAACAATGTTTTTGATCCCTAATAAACTACTTTTGAAAACCTGATCTCGTAATTAGAAATGCCACGCGTCTATGAATATTCTCGAAGAGAAAAAATTTAAATATAAAATTCTAGCAAAATTTAAATTTTTTTTAACGTACATTTTTTAACTTTTTTTTGTAATCTAATTAAAATTATCATGCATCTGTAATTACAGAGGAATTAGAAATAGATTTATTGTTATATCAAAACTTTTATAATTGGTTCTTTAGGAACTACTGAAACATCCAAAAATGTACGAAAAAAGTACATTTTATGAAATATTGGAACTTCTGTTCGGAAGAGGTATAGTGACTAGGTATGTTTGGATTTTTATATAATCTCTTCCACTTGTAATATTTTTTTCCTTCAGAACTCAATTAAATATTTTTCATAATTTATTTTAAATGCATTATCGTTTTTTATTTTATTAGTAATGCTGCATTAGTTAAAACATTATAGCATTTTTAAGCTACAATAATTTTATTTACTTTATTGAAGAAATAAAAAAAATGTTTCCACTTAATTTTGAACTACAGTGGGTAAAAAAAGTATTGGCAATTGTCTATAATTGATCAAATTAGCTAACAAAGGAAATGCTTGACAATTTTAACTTGACATAACGAACACAGGAGGTAATAAACACACAAATCTAATGAAACTTTCATTTTAATATGTCTTTTACAGAAAATATACAACAAAAACGTATTTTTGCATGTCAAAAAAATATTGGCAAAAAATAAGTAAAATGTGAGAACAAAATCACAGGATATGTTTAATACTTTGTATGTACCTTTTGCATTTATAACAGCTTGTAATCTATTTCTCATAAGAGAAAACCAAAGTCTTGGTTGTACTATTGGGAATTTTGTGCCATTCTTGCAGGAGTATACGCTTTAGATCGTCTTTACACGAAATTTTATGTTTCCTGACTTCTACGTCCAATTTGTGCCATAAATTCTCAATTGGATTTATGTCAGGCGATTGAGGCGGCGTCTTTAACTGGCGAGGAGAGTTATACAGTAACCACTCCCGGGTGAGGTTCGCTGTATGCTTAGGGCCATTGTCTTGTTGAAACACAAATGATGTTCCTAAGCCAAGTTTTTGGGCACTGGATTGCAAATTATGGTGCAATATGTCGATGTACGTACGTACTGTCATAATA
>BMAO01034538.1:0-25462 GCA_019973975.1 Trichonephila clavata
ATACAACATAAATACATTTAAGAAAAAAACGTTTAACAGTACATGTTTTGTAAAGAAAATTAGGAAACTGCATTTCTTTTTTAAAAAAAGGTATAAAGTATTCATTCAGTATTGAAATCCTAGAAATATTATGTGAGGTATAAGCCCCTCGGTATAAGCCCGTGCAACGCCGGGCTATGAAAGCTAGTTATTTTTATAATACTTGATACTCAGCCTTACAAATATTAATTTTTTAAAATACTATTAATACTTCAATATATTCGCGATTTATACTTTTGTATTCTATTTAAAAAATAATTTTCCAGATGTGCTAAGTTTTGAAGACTTCAGAAATATATATTGAGCCTTCACATAACAAATAGCGATCTTACATCAATAGATTAAATCAGTTGCATTAAAGTAGAAAGATAGCTTTTATTGGACCTTAGAAAAAAAATTAACGTCTCTGTCTCAATTGCTATTATTACTTTTTCAAACTTGCATAAAGCGTTCTATTTTTCTTTTGTGGTCTTTTTGACAATCACATCGTCTGATTTTAAAAAAAATATATTAAAATAATTTATATAATTATAACTAATTTTATTTAGTAAAATGAGGAAATTCCGTAGAACTATTACTCTTGGAAAGGTTTAGTTGAAATTTAAGAAGATATGCTGCAAAATAAAAGATTCGCAATAATATAGTTTAGTATTCTAAAGATATATTTCAATATTGTGAGATGTATGAAGAAATGCATTTATTCAGTAATGAAACATATGTAGAACGAAATACAAAACAGGCTCGGATGTGTGTAACAAGATAAAATTTGCTTGATATTATATGAGAGAAACTCAGGAACGACACAACAATCTCATATTAGAAAGAGTTCTACGTTTTTTAAAAAATTCTGGCGGGATTTAATAAAATTTTTGGAAAAACTAGGCATGTTTTTCAAAGATATGTCTAATGATTATAAAAAGGAATTCAAACAACACCTTATTTATTAAAATTTTTCCGATAAATATCACCGAATTTCGTTATTTTGAATATCTAACTATTGGATTCAGTTTATTGATCAGCAATAAAATAAAGAATTGTTTAATAAATTTGCTTATATAAAAAATGCATAAAATAACAATTGCATACCATGAAGTTGTAAAATTAGAAACCTGCGTTGTTCCATGACCCAATCGATCAATTTAAAACATTGTCAGCTTATATATATATATATATATATATATAATATATATATATATATATATATATATACTAGCTTTCATGACCCGGCGTTGCACGGGCTTATGCTGAGAGAATAACTTAATCCCATGTTAATTTCCTCCTTTCTTTCTGACGCAACACTTTTGTGTGGGTTTGACGCGTACGATGTGAGTGCATGACCCGTGAGTGCGTGTCATGGCTTTGTCGCTTAACATTTTCCCTTCTCTTCACAATTCAGCACTTCCAATATTATTTTCGAAATTACTTTGATTTCTTTGTTTCTTTCCTCTCCGCTTAGCCCGGCGTTGCACGGGCTTTTACCGAGTGAATAACTTCATCCCCATGGAAATTTCGTGTTTCCCTCAGGCCGAAAGCACTTATGTGCGGGATGTGAGTGTTTTCTTTAACTATGTCATTAAAATTCCCTTTTTCGAAATTTGTTCTTGCATTGGTGTGGTGTTCTTATTATTAGAGATGGGGGAAAGCTCAGGTGTCGTCCTCGTCACTTGACCATGGTTGAAAATTTCGAGGTCCATCGCCAATAACCCTCGAATAGGCGAACAGTGCGAATTTAAAAATCACTCACTCAGTTTTCAGTTCTTTCGTTGCAATTTTTTAGTCCCCGGAAACGAAACTGTAGCCTTTTTAAAGATAGTTGTATGTTGAAAAAAGACAGAAAAGTAGAAATTTTTCAAATTTCAAAATTTCACTACTATTTTAAATATTGAAGTAAAATTGTGAGGATTTTCTGAAATATTCGACACACTGGAAAAATGTTTCATGCAATTATCTTTATAAAAGAAGAAATTATTAAATGATTGTTTTAAGTATTTTGAGTGTTTTATTAAAATTTGTTTCGAATGCATAACATACTACCATGGAAATTCACCTTCCTTTATCAAAGTTCCTGGCATGTGTGTGATTCCTTTATATTAACGTCCCTACAATTCCCTTTTTCGAGAAAAAAAATATCTTCCAGATCTTACTAATGTCAAACATGTTTCAGTTCTCTTTCTACTGCACGGTGTTACAGTGGCTTTTTTGAGTGTAGAACTATTTTCCCCCTGACTCTCCCTTCAGATATAAGATTTATCTTCAAGTTTCTATTCATGACATATCAAAAACAATATTGCTTTAGTAAAAAAATAATAAATTTAAACAATAAAAGAAAACTATTTTGATGCTTGAGTAAAAAAAAAGTCATCATTTTTTAATAATAGATAATTTTTAGGAATCTAATATAATAAAATAATTTTCAGGTTTTCATTAATCAATCAATCGCAACTTAGAGTTAGCTTAAAAATGTCTCTAGAACGTACTGATTGGAAGGAAATCCAAACTCTCTTTAAAAAACCGGATATTTATTTACAAAACCTATTTTCGCCCCATCTTAACGAATTCATGCTCCATTTGGAGATCTGCCAGTAACACACAATTAAATGATATTCAAAGACTTCAAAATAAAGCGCTTCGAGTCATAGCCAGAGCTCCCAGGTACATCCCAAGATTTGTTCTCCACGAAGAACTTTGTGTTGAACCCATCCACACCCTAATAGAGAATCTTTCCTCAACTTTCCATTCTGCAATCCATCATCATGACAACCCGACGATTAGCTCTCAATCTAACTTCATGAACCAGCATCACCTCATGTACCGTTTGCCTCATAGCGCAACGAAGATACTACCTGATTTCTAAGAATTCCACCCCCCCACATGCTGTTAAACGTAACGAAAACCCCCTTTTCGGATTGAAGAACGAAACGAAAAAGCTGTTTTCCGTTTCTACCGAAACGATGTTCCACCTCACCCCACCACCTCCTGACCGCCAAAGCTAGTTTTAGCTTAGGCGAACCTATCATTCTCACTTTATTTACTCCCTTTCTTAGGTATACTGTGTAACTGAAGTAGAAGCCTAGCTACTGCTAGGCTGGCACTGAGGACAAATATTTATTCCAGGCTCTAGAACGTATTTTTATCCAAAATAATAGGCGATATACTTTTTATTAACAAATAATTAATTTAATAAGGAAATAATAGAAATATGCATTTGATTTTTAAAAATATATTAATTTAAATCCGCATTATCTATAAATAATAATTAAAAAAATTCTACAGATAGCTCTTGAAACGTTTGGATGTTTGATTAAACATATGTAACTGCTAAGAAAAACACTATGTGAAAAACCTAGTTATAAGTACACATTCACTGAAAAAAAATCATTCAAAATAAAATAATACTATCTGATAAAAACATTTAATTTTTTTATTTTAATTTTAGTTTTCATTCGACACTGTGTTAATTAAATTATTTAAACACGTATCTGAAGAAAAAAAGATTTCTTTTATACAAATCTAATTTATTAATTATTTTATATAAAAATTGATTTAAAATTTTGAAAATTATATACAGAAAAATTGACGAAAATTAAAGGAAAAATAACTGTTTCACTCGCATTTTTTTTATATGTCAAAAAAAGAAATATACATTAGGCATTATTTTAAAGTAAACTATAAGTTTTATGAAATAGAACAAAAATTTCGATACTGATAAATATTTTAAATGAATCTCAGAAATGCATTGAATGCATTTTATCATCTTAATCTGACATATATAGTTATTTAATTTTGAAAATTATATAAAGAAAAATTGACGAAAAAATAACTTTTTCTCTCGCATTTTTTTTTACTCGCCAAAGTTACTGATTTCCCCCGTTTAAGGCAGAATTTTTTTAGTGTAACCCTTGAGTTAGATGCGGTCGACGGCGAAACATTTCAAAAGTCTTTGGCACAAAGCTAATTTTCGACGCCAATGTTTGGCTAAATGTAAAATCGCGTATTTTAAATTATTTTAAAAATCATTACCTTCATTTTAAGAGCATAATTTTTACGTTAATGCTCTCAAACATCACCAAAATATTTGCAAAAATAACGTACTTTGAAATAAAAAATGTACAAATTACTACTTTTTAATTTATTTCTCAGAAAAACATAAATTTACGAATATCACAATTGTTTTTAAAAAATCCGTAATTTTGAAGCAATTTTTTCAATCTTCGTATATGTTACGGATAATATTACTGTACATACGGAAAAAAGTTTTTGTGAGATTACCTTCATAAATGACGAAGTTATTCAATGTGAAGTAAAAATTGGGACTACTTTTTAAAAATTCTTTAAAAAAAAGTTTTGGGAATTTTATTTTTTAAATGAATGGATCTAAAAGAGAAAGGCTTGAAGTTAATTAGTGTAGAATATTGATTTAATAACACGAAAAGTAATTCATACCCAAAGATTTAGAAATAATTTTCATAAAAACGCATCAGTTTTAACACTATTTTAAAAAATTCGAAACAAATAGAAAATATCGTTATTTTACAAAAAAAATTATACCGTATCGTGGCGAAATAAATGATCTTTCCGATTCTGTAATTATTTTTTGTCTGATTTCCACACCGAAATTTGGATGACAATTTTAAGATGGTCGAAAACGTCGGATCACCGCTCGGCCGAAACGGAACGGAAGTTCCGCCAAGTAAACAACCGGCAGGAGTAAAACAATTAGGCGTTTTAAGGTTTTTAATTAATATCTTTTCAACTAATTACAATATTGGAATATAAATGGGCAATACGGCTTCCCCGAAAATTCCCGATCTTTTGGTACCTTCCGTGACTTTCTGCGTCGTACAGTTCGTGAGAAGATAGACGCACATACATAGATAGATAGATAGATAGATAGATAGATAGATAGATAGATAGACAGATAGATAGATACGTTTGTTTACCTTCGAATTTTAATAGTGTAGACTAGCTTTGATGGCCCGGCGTTGCACGGCCTTCTACCGAGGGTATAACTTTTCCCCTTGTTAATTTCCTTCTTTCTTTCAGAAGCCATCACTTTTATGTGGGTGTAACGCGTACGATGTGAGTGCATGACCCCTGAGTGCATATCATGGCTTTCTCGTTTAGCATTTTCCCTTCTCTCCACAAAATCAGCACATCCAATAATATTTTTCGAAATGACTTTGATTTCTTTGTTTCTTTCCTCTCCCCAGGCCCGGCGTTGCACGTTCTTTTGCCGAGTGAATAACTTAACCCCGAGGGGAATTTCCTTTCCCCCTCATGTCGATAGCCTTTATGTGTGTATGCGCGCGATGTCAGTAATTTCTTTAACTATGTCATTAAAACTCCCTTTTTCGAAATTTGTTCTTGTGTTGGTGTGGTAATTAGGAGAGGAGGGTGAAAGCTCAGGTGTCGTTCTTGTCACTTGACCATGGTTGAAAATTCAATGTCCGTCGCCAAAAACCCTCGAGTAGGTGAATAGTGCGACTTTAAAAATCACTCACTCACTTTTGAATTCTTTCGTTGCAATTTTTTAGCCCCCCGAAATGAAAACGTAGATTTCTTAAAAATAATTGTATGTTGAAAAAAGACAGAAAAGTTGAAATTTTACAAATTACAAAATTTTACTACTACTTTAAATCTTGAAGAAAAATTGAGAGGATTTTTTTAAATGTTCGGCACACGGGAAAAAAGTTTCATGCAATTATCTTTTTTCAATGAAGAAATTATTAAATGATTGATTTAAGTATTTTGAGTGTTTTATTATAATTCGTTCAAAAACTGAAACGTAACATTGACCTTCACTAATTCTACCGCGCATGCGTAAAAATTTCAAAGAATCTTCCCAGTGTTTTTTTTAACTTTTCATGATCGCAAAAACGGTACTTTACGAAAATCACAAAAAAAAATTTAAAATCCTTAATTTTTAAGCAATTTTTTCAATTTTTGTTTATGTTATGTATAATATTGCTTTACACACGGAAAAAAAGTTTTGTGAGATTACCTTCATAAATGAGTTATTCAATGTGAAGTAAAAATTGGGACTACTTTTTAAAAATTCTTTAAAAAAAAGTTTTGGGAATTTTATTTTTTAAATGAATGGATCTAAAATAGAAAGGCTTGAAGTTAATTAGTGTAGAATATCGATTTAATAACACGAAAATAAATTCATACGCAACGATTTAGAAATAATTTTCATAAAAACGCCTAAAACTGTTCTGATGCTTGATTTAAAAAAATCATTTTTTTAATAATAAATAGTTTTTAGGAATCTAAAATAATAAAATAATTTTCAGGTTTTCATTAATCAATCAATCGTTACTTACAGTTACCTTAAAAATGTCTCTAGAACGTATTTTTATCCTAAATAATAGGCGATATACTTTTTATTAACAAATAATTCATTTAATAATAAATAATAGAATTATTCCTATGATTTTAAAAATAATACATTAATTTAAATCCATTATCAATAAATACTAATAAAAAAAATTCTACAGATAGCTTTTGAAACGTTTGGATGTTTGATTAAACATATGTAAGTGTTAAAAATCCATTTTTGGGGGAAACCTAGTTATATGATAACATTCACTGGAAAAAACATTCAAAAAGAAAAAAATACTATTTGATAAAAACATTTAATTTTTTAAATTTTAATTTTATAGTTTTTCATTCCACTCTGTGTTAAAATTATTTAAACACGTATCTGCGAAAAAAATTATATTATACAAAACGAACTTATTAATTATTTTTTAATAAAATTGATTAAAAATGCTCATTTAGCAATTAATTGCGACATACCATTTGCTTACATAATAGCAGCACTGAAAATGAAGTAAATTTTAGATCAGTGGGGATGCTGCAAGTGAATTCAATCATTGAAGAAGAGAGAATTAATTTACGGGTGGGAAAAATAAGCAGAAATGAACAAAATCGAATTCTCTAGATTCGAAACCAGACGTAAGAATTAGACACTCTGCGGCGTAGCTAAAGCGATGCGCTATCCAATCGCGCCACCCAGACCCGTAGCGGAAAATGAAAATAGGCAACAATAATGAATGGGAGGTTCAAATTGAAATTATTTTTTAATTGGAGGGAATCCACAGGATATTCGCATAACGATTGAAAGATTTCGATTGAAGATTACATTTAAATGTATCGCAAAAAATTTATTGATTTTTGATATTTTAATAAAAAGCAATTAATAATAAAGAATATGTAATTTTTGAACATAGCTTTTTTTTTCTAAGGAATTTATGCCTATTTAACTGACTATTTCCAAAAAAAAAAAAAAAAAAAAAAAATTCGAAATGGGCTAATGTTTCGTTTATTATGGAATTATATGTCAAAATGAAATATACATTAGGCATTATTTTAAAGTAAACTATAAGTTTTATGAAAGAGAACAAAAATTTCGATACTGATAAATATTTTAAATGAATCTCAGAAATGCATTGAATGCATTTTATCATCTTAATCTGACATATATACATATTTAATTTTGAAAATTATATAAAGAAAAATTGACGAAAAAATAACTTTTTCTCTCGCATTTTTTTTTACTCGCCAAAGTTACTGATTTCCCCCGTTTAAGGCAGAATTTTTTTAGTGTAACCCTTGAGTTAGATGCGGTCGACGGCGAAACATTTCAAAAGTCTTTGGCACAAAGCTAATTTTCGACGCCAATGTTTGGCTAAATGTAAAATCGCGTATTATTAATTATTTTAAAAATTATTACCTTCATTTTTAGGGCATAAATTTTAAGTTAATGCTCTCAAACTTCACGAACTGTTTGCAAAAAAAAATGTACTTTGAAATAAAAAATGTACAAAAACAATTATTTAAGTTATTTCTCAGAAAACAGCAGTTTTCGAAAATCACATAATGTTTTTTAAAATCCGTAAATTTTAAGTTATTTTTTCATTCTTCGTATATGTTACGGATAATATTTCTTTACACACGGAAAAAAGGTTTTGTGAGATTACCTTCATAAATGACGAAGTTATTCAATGTGAAGTAAAAATTGGGACTACTTTTTAAAAATTCTTTTAAAAAAAAGTTTTGATAATTTTATTTTTTAAATGAATGGATCTAAATGAGAAAGGCTTGAAGTTAATTAGTGTAGAATATTGATTTAATAACACGAAAAGTAATTCATACCCAAAGATTTAGAAATAATTTTCATAAAAACGCATCAGTTTTAACACTATTATAAAAAATTCGAAAAAAATAGAAACTATCGTTATTTTACAAAACAATTATACGGTATCGTGGCGAAATAAATGATCTTTCCGATTCTGTAATTATCTTTTGTCTAATTTCAACACCGAAAATTGGATGACAATTTTAATATGGTGGAAAACGTAAGATTACCGCTCGGCCGAAACGGAAGTTCCGCCAAGTAAACAACCGGCAGGGGTAAAACAATTAGGCGTTTTAAGGTTTTTAATTAATATCTTTTCAACTAATTACAATATCGGAATATAAATGGGCAATACGGCTTTCCCGGAAAATTCCCGATCTTTTGGTACCTTCCGCGACTTTCTGTGTCGTACGATTCGTGAGAAGATAGACGCACATAGATAGATAGATAGATAGATAGATAGACAGATAGATAGATACGTTTGTTTACCTTCGAATTTTAATAGTGTAGACTATCTTTCATGGCCCGGCGTTGCACGGGCTTCTACCGAGGGTATAACTTTTCCCCTTGTTAATTTCCTTCTTTCTTTCAGAAGCCATCACTTTTATGTGGGTGTAACGCGTACGATGTGAGTGCATGACCCCTGAGTGCATATCATGGCTTTCTCGTTTAGCATTTTCCCTTCTCTCCACAAAATCAGCACATCCAATAATATTTTTCGAAATGACTTTGATTTCTTTGTTTCTTTCCTCTCCCAGGCCCGGCGTTGCACGTTCTTTTGCCGAGTAAATAACTTAACCCCGAGGGGAATTTCCTTTCCCCTCATGTCGATAGCCTTTATGTGTGTATGCGCGCGATGTCAGTAATTTCTTTAACTATGTCATTAAAACTCCCTTTTTCGAAATTTGTTCTTGTGTTGGTGTGGTAATTAGGAGAGGAGGGTGAAAGCTCAGGTGTCGTTCTTGTCACTTGACCATGGTTGAAAATTCAATGTCCGTCGCCAAAAACCCTCGAGTAGGTGAATAGTGCGACTTTAAAAATCACTCACTCACTTTTGAATTCTTTCGTTGCAATTTTTTAGCCCCCCGAAATGAAAACGTAGATTTCTTAAAAATAATTGTATGTTGAAAAAAGACAGAAAAGTTGAAATTTTACAAATTACAAAATTTTACTACTACTTTAAATCTTGAAGAAAAATTGAGAGGATTTTTTTAAATGTTCGGCACACGGGAAAAAAGTTTCATGCAATTATCTTTTTTCAATGAAGAAATTATTAAATGATTGATTTAAGTATTTTGAGTGTTTTATTATAATTCGTTCAAAAACTGAAA
Source organism: Trichonephila clavata (assembly GCA_019973975.1). Lineage (NCBI taxonomy): Eukaryota > Metazoa > Arthropoda > Arachnida > Araneae > Nephilidae > Trichonephila > Trichonephila clavata. Next base: position 9,511 of record BMAO01034538.1, read on the forward strand.
CGTAACATTGACCTTCACTAATTCTACCGCGCATGCGTAAAAATTTCAAAGAATCTTCCCAGTGTTTTTTTTAACTTTTCATGATCGCAAAAACGGTACTTTACGAAAATCACAAAAAAAAATTTAAAATCCTTAATTTTTAAGCAATTTTTTCAATTTTTGTTTATGTTATGTATAATATTGCTTTACACACGGAAAAAAAGTTTTGTGAGATTACCTTCATAAATGAGTTATTCAATGTGAAGTAAAAATTGGGACTACTTTTTAAAAATTCTTTAAAAAAAAGTTTTGGGAATTTTATTTTTTAAATGAATGGATCTAAAATAGAAAGGCTTGAAGTTAATTAGTGTAGAATATCGATTTAATAACACGAAAATAAATTCATACGCAACGATTTAGAAATAATTTTCATAAAAACGCCTAAAACTGTTCTGATGCTTGATTTAAAAAAAATCATTTTTTTAATAATAAATAGTTTTTAGGAATCTAAAATAATAAAATAATTTTCAGGTTTTCATTAATCAATCAATCGTTACTTACAGTTACCTTAAAAATGTCTCTAGAACGTATTTTTATCCTAAATAATAGGCGATATACTTTTTATTAACAAATAATTCATTTAATAATAAATAATAGAATTATTCCTATGATTTTAAAAATAGTACATTAATTTAAATCCATTATCAATAAATACTAATAAAAAAAATTCTACAGATAGCTTTTGAAACGTTTGGATGTTTGATTAAACATATGTAAGTGTTAAAAATCCATTTTTGGGGGAAAACCTAGTTATATGATAACATTCACTGAAAAAAACATTCAAAAAGAAAAAAATACTATTTGATAAAAACATTTAATTTTTTAAATTTTAATTTTATAGTTTTTCATTCCACTCTGTGTTAAAATTATTTAAACACGTATCTGCGAAAAAAATTATATTATACAAAACGAACTTATTAATTATTTTTTAATAAAATTGATTAAAAATGCTCATTTATCAATTAATTGCGACATACCATTTGCTTACATAATAGCAGCACTGAAAATGAAGTAAATTTCAGATCAGTGGGGATGCTGCAAGTGAATTCAATCATTGAAGAAGAGAGAATTAATTTACGGGTGGGAAAAATAAGCAGAAATGAACAAAATCGAATTCTCTAGATTCGAAACCAGACGTAAGAATTAGACACTCTGCGGCGTAGCTAAAGCGATGCGCTATCCAATCGCGCCACCCAGACCCGTAGCGGAAAATGAAAATAGGCAACAATAATGAATGGGAGGTTCAAATTGAAATTATTTTTTAATTGGAGGGAATCCACAGGATATTCGCATAACGATTGAAAGATTTCGATTGAAGATTACATTTAAATGTATCGCAAAAAATTTATTGATTTTTGATATTTTAATAAAAAGCAATTAATAATAAAGAATATGTAATTTTGAACATAGCTTTTTTTTTCTAAGGAATTTATGCCTATTTAACTGACTATTTCCAAAAAAAAAAAAAAAAAAAATTCGAAATGGGCTAATGTTTCGTTTATTATGGAATTATATGTCAAAATGAAATATACATTAGGCATTATTTTAAAGTAAACTATAAGTTTTATGAAAGAGAACAAAAATTTCGATACTGATAAATATTTTAAATGAATCTCAGAAATGCATTGAATGCATTTTATCATCTTAATCTGACATATATACATATTTAATTTTGAAAATTATATAAAGAAAAATTGACGAAAAAATAACTTTTTCTCTCGCATTTTTTTTACTCGCCAAAGTTACTGATTTCCCCCGTTTAAGGCAGAATTTTTTTAGTGTAACCCTTGAGTTAGATGCGGTCGACGGCGAAACATTTCAAAAGTCTTTGGCACAAAGCTAATTTTCGACGCCAATGTTTGGCTAAATGTAAAATCGCGTATTATTAATTATTTTAAAAATTATTACCTTCATTTTTAGGGCATAAATTTTAAGTTAATGCTCTCAAACTTCACGAACTGTTTGCAAAAAAAAAATGTACTTTGAAATAAAAAATGTACAAAAACAATTATTTAAGTTATTTCTCAGAAAACAGCAGTTTTCGAAAATCACATAATGTTTTTTAAAATCCGTAAATTTTAAGTAATTTTTTCATTCTTCGTATATGTTACGGATAATATTTCTTTACACACGGAAAAAAGGTTTTGTGAGATTACCTTCATAAATGACGAAGTTATTCAATGTGAAGTAAAAACTGGGACTACTTTTTAAAAATTCTTTTAAAAAAAAGTTTTGATAATTTTATTTTTTAAATGAATGGATCTAAATGAGAAAGGCTTGAAGTTAATTAGTGTAGAATATTGATTTAATAACACGAAAAGTAATTCATACCCAAAGATTTAGAAATAATTTTCATAAAAACGCATCAGTTTTAACACTATTATAAAAAATTCGAAAAAAATAGAAACTAACGTTATTTTACAAAACAATTATACGGTATCGTGGCGAAATAAATGATCTTTCCGATTCTGTAATTATCTTTTGTCTAATTTCAACACCGAAAATTGGATGACAATTTTAATATGGTGGAAAACGTAAGATTACCGCTCGGCCGAAACGGAAGTTCCGCCAAGTAAACAACCGGCAGGGGTAAAACAATTAGGCGTTTTAAGGTTTTTAATTAATATCTTTTCAACTAATTACAATATCGGAATATAAATGGGCAATACGGCTTTCCCGGAAAATTCCCGATCTTTTGGTACCTTCCGCGACTTTCTGTGTCGTACGATTCGTGAGAAGATAGACGCACATACATAGATAGATAGATAGATAGATAGATAGATAGATAGATAGATAGACAGATAGATAGATACGTTTGTTTACCTTCGAATTTTGATAGTGTAGACTATCTTTCATGGCCCGGCGTTGCACGGGCTTCTACCGAGGGTATAACTTTTCCCCTTGTTAATTTCCTTCTTTCTTTCAGAAGCCATCACTTTTATGTGGGTGTAACGCGTACGATGTGAGTGCATGACCCCTGAGTGCATATCATGGCTTTCTCGTTTAGCATTTTCCCTTCTCTCCATAAAATCAGCACATCCAATAATATTTTTCGAAATGACTTTGATTTCTTTGTTTCTTTCCTCTCCCCAGGCCCGGCGTTGCACGTTCTTTTGCCGAGTAAATAACTTAACCCCGAGGGGAATTTCCTTTCCCCCTCATGTCGATAGCCTTTATGTGTGTATGCGCGCGATGTCAGTAATTTCTTTAACTATGTCATTAAAACTCCCTTTTTCGAAATTTGTTCTTGTGTTGGTGTGGTAATTAGGAGAGGAGGGTGAAAGCTCAGGTGTCGTTCTTGTCACTTGACCATGGTTGAAAATTCAATGTCCGTCGCCAAAAACCCTCGAGTAGGTGAATAGTGCGACTTTAAAAATCACTCACTCACTTTTGAATTCTTTCGTTGCAATTTTTTAGCCCCCCGAAATGAAAACGTAGATTTCTTAAAAATAATTGTATGTTGAAAAAAGACAGAAAAGTTGAAATTTTACAAATTACAAAATTTTACTACTACTTTAAATCTTGAAGAAAAATTGAGAGGATTTTTTTAAATGTTCGGCACACGGGAAAAAAGTTTCATGCAATTATCTTTTTTCAATGAAGAAATTATTAAATGATTGATTTAAGTATTTTGAGTGTTTTATTATAATTCGTTCAAAAACTGAAACGTAACATTGACCTTCACTAATTCTACCGCGCATGCGTAAAAATTTCAAAGAATCTTCCCAGTGTTTTTTTTAACTTTTCATGATCGCAAAAACGGTACTTTACGAAAATCACAAAAAAAAATTTAAAATCCTTAATTTTTAAGCAATTTTTTCAATTTTTGTTTATGTTATGTATAATATTGCTTTACACACGGAAAAAAAGTTTTGTGAGATTACCTTCATAAATGAGTTATTCAATGTGAAGTAAAAATTGGGACTACTTTTTAAAAATTCTTTAAAAAAAAGTTTTGATAATTTTATTTTTTAAATGAATGGATCTAAAATAGAAAGGCTTGAAGTTAATTAGTGTAGAATATCGATTTAATAACACGAAAATAAATTCATACGCAACGATTTAGAAATAATTTTCATAAAAACGCCTAAAACTGTTCTGATGCTTGATTTAAAAAAAATCATTTTTTTAATAATAAATAGTTTTTAGGAATCTAAAATAATAAAATAATTTTCAGGTTTTCATTAATCAATCAATCGTTACTTACAGTTACCTTAAAAATGTCTCTAGAACGTATTTTTATCCTAAATAATAGGCGATATACTTTTTATTAACAAATAATTCATTTAATAATAAATAATAGAATTATTCCTATGATTTTAAAAATAATACATTAATTTAAATCCATTATCAATAAATACTAATAAAAAAATTCTACAGATAGCTCTTGAAACGTTTGGATGTTTGATTAAACATATGTAAGTGTTAAAAATCCATTTTTGGGGGAAAACCTAGTTATATGATAACATTCACTGAAAAAAACATTCAAAAAGAAAAAAAATACTATTTGATAAAAACATTTAATTTTTTAAATTTTAATTTTATAGTTTTTCATTCCACTCTGTGTTAAAATTATTTAAACACGTATCTGCGAAAAAAATTATATTATACAAAACGAACTTATTAATTATTTTTTAATAAAATTGATTAAAAATGCTCATTTAGCAATTAATTGCGACATACCATTTGCTTACATAATAGCAGCACTGAAAATGAAGTAAATTTCAGATCAGTGGGGATGCTGCAAGTGAATTCAATCATTGAAGAAGAGAGAATTAATTTACGGGTGGGAAAAATAAGCAGAAATGGACAAAATCGAATTCTCTAGATTCGAAACCAGACGTAAGAATTAGACACTCTGCGGCGTAGCTAAAGCGATGCGCTATCCAATCGCGCCACCCAGACCCGTAGCGGAAAATGAAAATAGGCAACAATAATGAATGGGAGGTTCAAATTGAAATTATTTTTTAATTGGAGGGAATCCACAGGATATCGCATAACGATTGAAAGATTTCGATTGAAGATTACATTTAAATGTATCGCAAAAAATTTATTGATTTTTGATATTTTAATAAAAAGCAATTAATAATAAAGAATATGTAATTTGAACATAGCTTTTTTTTTCTAAGGAATTTATGCCTATTTAACTGACTATTTCCAAAAAAAAAAAAAAAAAAAATTCGAAATGAGCTAATGTTTCGTTTATTATGGAATTATATGTCAAAATGAAATATACATTAGGCATTATTTTAAAGTAAACTATAAGTTTTATGAAAGAGAACAAAAATTTCGATACTGATAAATATTTTAAATGAATCTCAGAAATGCATTGAATGCATTTTATCATCTTAATCTGACATATATACATATTTAATTTTGAAAATTATATAAAGAAAAATTGACGAAAAAATAACTTTTTCTCTCGCATTTTTTTTTACTCGCCAAAGTTACTGATTTCCCCCGTTTAAGGCAGAATTTTTTTAGTGTAACCCTTGAGTTAGATGCGGTCGACGGCGAAACATTTCAAAAGTCTTTGGCACAAAGCTAATTTTCGACGCCAATGTTTGGCTAAATGTAAAATCGCGTATTATTAATTATTTTAAAAATTATTACCTTCATTTTTAGGGCATAAATTTTAAGTTAATGCTCTCAAACTTCACGAACTGTTTGCAAAAAAAAATGTACTTTGAAATAAAAAATGTACAAAAACAATTATTTAAGTTATTTCTCAGAAAACAGCAGTTTTCGAAAATCACATAATGTTTTTTAAAATCCGTAAATTTTAAGTAATTTTTTCATTCTTCGTATATGTTACGGATAATATTTCTTTACACACGGAAAAAAGGTTTTGTGAGATTACCTTCATAAATGACGAAGTTATTCAATGTGAAGTAAAAACTGGGACTACTTTTTAAAAATTCTTTTAAAAAAAGGTTTTGATAATTTTATTTTTTAAATGAATGGATCTAAATGAGAAAGGCTTGAAGTTAATTAGTGTAGAATATTGATTTAATAACACGAAAAGTAATTCATACCCAAAGATTTAGAAATAATTTTCATAAAAACGCATCAGTTTTAACACTATTATAAAAAATTCGAAGAAAATAGAAACTATCGTTATTTTACAAAACAATTATACGGTATCGTGGCGAAATAAATGATCTTTCCGATTCTGTAATTATCTTTTGTCTAATTTCAACACCGAAAATTGGATGACAATTTTAATATGGTGGAAAACGTAAGATTACCGCTCGGCCGAAACGGAAGTTCCGCCAAGTAAACAACCGGCAGGGGTAAAACAATTAGGCGTTTTAAGGTTTTTAATTAATATCTTTTCAACTAATTACAATATCGGAATATAAATGGGCAATACGGCTTTCCCGGAAAATTCCCGATCTTTTGGTACCTTCCGCGACTTTCTGTGTCGTACGATTCGTGAGAAGATAGACGCACATAGATAGATAGATAGATAGATAGATAGATAGATAGATAGATAGATAGATAGATAGATACGTTTGTTAACCTTCGAATTTAGTAGTGTAGACTAGTAATGATATTTAGTATATTTTTATTTGGTTGTATACTTTTTGTGTGGATTGTTTAAATATGGAAAAGAAACGAAAGATACAGTGGGCGTCAAAAGTGTTCGCACACTTAAAAGATTTCTATAAAATTCAATGTCTACGATTAATGAAAATTATTATATCGAGACTTGCAATTTTTTTTATAATATCTGCAACTTGTTCTTATTCAAATATCATAATCAATTTGTAAAACATAGTATAACTATTACTTTTAAAATTTAATAATCAAAAACTACAAAAAAATTCACGACATAAGTCTTCGCACACTTAAAAAAAGTCTTTAGTGCAACTTTAAATATTGTGTATCTTCCTTAATTTAGTACTTATTAGGATATCTTTTAGCGTCCACAGCAACTTTTAAACGTCTTGGTACAGATTTCATCAGTTTTTTTGTAATTTCTACATCGTTGTTCCTCTATTCTTCTGTGAATATTGTTTTTACTCCACATATATATCATGTTATCTTTTTTAAAAAATTCAAATTCTCACCAAATATGTTTTACTGGGCTTAAACCAGGTGATTTAGAATGTGTTTCAGAATTTGGTGACAGTTCTAGAGATATCAGTGGCGTACATTAGGAGCAGTGAGATTAGCGTCATTATATTGTTAAAAAATGAAGTCGTCTCCTATATCCAAATTTTGGGCGGATAATTTAAAATTATTCTTTAAAATATTTAAATAGAGTTCATGATTCTTAATACCATCAAAATATACCAAATTACCTCATGCTGAAGTTGACATATACGCTCACACAATAACACCTCCTTGTTGAAGCATGCATAAGGAAGTGTTCTTGTTCCAACTAAATTTTTCGGTTTCTCATTTTTTATTCTCCAAACCCGTCGGAACTAAAAATTTTGAATTTTCTGTCATTCCAACCAATTTGGTGACAATGTTGAATTTTCTGAAATTTAACACCAAGAATCTAGTTGGAACAGTGAAGAATGAAGATGGAGGTGTTCTTGTTCGTCTTCAAGAGCAGGTTATTTGGTATTTTTTGGTGGCATGGATAGTTGCAAAAAGATCTATTTAAATATTTTAAAGATCATTTTATGAATTATCCGCCTAAAATTTGGATACTGGAGACGATTTCATTTTTTAACAAGATAATGACGCTAAGCTCACTGTTCTCAATATGTGCCGCTGGTGTCTCTATAACAGTTTCCAAATTCTGAAAACATCTCCTAAATCATTTGATTTAAGCCTAGTGGAACATATTCGGTGATAATTTATTTAAAAAAAAATAAAACATGACGTATAAAAAGGTGAAGTAAAAATAATTATCTTAGAAGAATAAGGAACATCGATGTAGATATCACAAAAAACTGATAAAATCTGTACCAAGACGCTTAAAAGTTATTGTGGATGCTAAAAGATATCCTAATAAGTACTAAGTCAAGAAAGAAACACAATATTTAAAGTTACACTAAAGACTTTTTTAGCGTAATTTTTATTGTAGTTTTTTGATTATTTATTTTTCAAAATAATAGTTATACTATGTTTTTCAAATTGATTGTGTTATTCGAATATGAACAAACTGCAGATATTATTAAAAAAATTGCAATTCTCTCTGATATATTAATTTTTATTAGTCGAAAACATTAAATTTTATAGAAAATTGTACGAACACTTTTGACGTCCACTGTAGAAAACGAGTCATGAATATTTAAAGAATATTAGGAATATCAACATTCTGGGATAAAATAAAATAATAAGGAAAAGTGAATACTTTATAGTGAAACAATATCAATCCTCAAAGAATACAATATAAAACTCCAGTAAGACATTATCAAAATTACTTCAAGTAATTAGGAAGTCTGCAGTTTGCACAATATGAAACTTTCAAATAAGGAATGAAATCGAAGTAATTGTTTTTTTAAAAAAGTTCATGTTGAACAAGAAGTAGCAACTTGGGCTAGTTTCTGCGTGGCTCATTTAATAAGCATGGATAACTATTTACCGACTGCGAATTTTCCAAGGCTTTCATCATTGCAGTAACAGAAGAAATGTGAGCACAAAAGGTTAAATTATTTTAAAACACCAGATAGTCAGCAAACTTTGTAGCTCGAAGAAAGTATAGGTGATATTCCAGAGAAATATAACAACTTAATAGTCTGACTAAAACTTAGGGTGGTTCTCTTTGACCTTGGATGGGACAACAGATGTTTCAAATACTGCTCAGATGTTACTTTTTATATTTGAGGGATACATAAAAATTCTTATGGGTGTGGAGAGGCAGGCAGACCAAGGGAGATCTTTTTGAAAAAGTTAAAAATACTATTCAGAAAACCGATATTTATACACACAGTTTAGAAGTTTAAAGTATAGTCTTTATACTTAGATTACTAGAAGTATTAAAGCCATCGTCAACTACTAAATATATTTATTATGAGCTCAGTCTCGTCGTCAATTGATCCCGTCAATTGAGAAGACTGGAAAAAGTGGCGTTCCATGGTAATACGCTGACTTTGCTGCGGAAAATTCTAACGCAATTTTTTGAGTTCTGAGCAGTATAAGAAATTTCCTTAAATAAAAAGAAACGACACTTTGGTGTGTTACAAAATAATGAATGGCTATTGAAGCTATTTTCATACAGATTTAACAACTTATGAATGATCTTAGTTTAAAAGTACAAGGAGAAAGCAATCTGATATGTACACTCATATTAAGGTATCCGACTACCCTAAAACTGTGAATTTTGCCAAAAATTGACAATTTTTTTATGGTTTTATTTTATAGGCCATCTTAGTAGCTTTATAAAAATACCAAATTTATCATTTCCCGTTTATTAGAACAAAAACTACAAGTGTTTTAGTAAAAGCAAATGTCATTACTTTAAGCAAGATGGCATAATTTAACGCGTTTTACTCAAAATGTGTTTTTTTTAAATGCTCAAGGATTGCTGAAAAAGTTTTGAAAATAATGAACTGAATTTTTTACTGTATATTCATTATAATAGTAGAAGTGTTTTAACCTTCAAATTTATCAATCACTGTTTTATTACAAAATTTACAGTCCCTAATGTGAATATAATTACTGTCTTTTTAAGCATTTTCATATAGTAACCGAGATAAAGTGCTCTAGTTTTTGTAAAAAAGAAAATATCTCTTATCCTGAAGGTCATTTCAAAATTGAATAATATAGCAACAGATTCGATTGAAAAAAATTGAAAATTTGTTCATAAACCTTTGGTGCAAAATGGGCCGCGTTTGTGCTATTTTTTGTCAATTTTTACCCATTTTTTCCCATTTTAGTAATAATAATTTCTTTTTCTCTTCTTAATTTCAGCACATTTTTCTTAAAATGTATTAAACAAATCTAAAAATAACAAAAAAAAAATCGCCATATCTCCTTTTTTTTTAAAAAAAAAAAAAGTTGTCGCAACTAGTCGGATACCTGCACATCAAACATTATCATTATTACACTTTTATTAAGTTTTTCAACGGAATTTGTTTGTGAGAAATTTAATGAAAATATAATTGTTTGTGAAAAATATCGAAGTCATGCTTCTATTTTAGAAGTCTATTTTTATAACTATTCGACGGTGTGTGAAAACTTTATTTAAGATTATAGTGAGATAAAAAAGGTCAAAGCAAAATGACCATAGAAGTAGAACACATATACATATTTTAAATTTTCTAAGAAATATGAATATTTTTCGTTTACTTTTTTGCTGATTCCGTTTTAGGTTGCTAACTTAAAAAATGAATGTTTGAAAATCATTGATTTAACTCATTGTTTTTAAAATTTTAAATTTTTTTCCAAAAAATATATAATTTTTAAAAACATGTAAGCAGGGATAGTACCTTTATACATTGTAAAAATCTATTTTTGAAACGTATTTTTAAAAATTAATACAGAATGCTAGAAACGTTTGAAAGCAAACCTAATCAATATCCAACAGTAATTGCGCTCTCTGAAATAAAAAATATAGATGTGAACAGAAACTTCTACTATAATAAAAGTAAACAAATAGATTTTTCGTTAATTTCTGATTGAATTTCGTTGGGCGGTACAATGTGAGGGGTATAGAGGTGACGAACTTCGCAATTTTAAATCACGGTGAATTGAGGAGGATGACACCTGAGTTGACATTTTACTCTCCAGACTGTTCGGATTGGAAATACACTATTAATTTTTTTTATTTAATCTAGAGTTATATATATAAGGGGCGTAACTAGGTAACCAAAGGCCCTAGTGCAACAACAACAAAAAAAACCGAGGGTCCTATTTTGATTGGGCTTTATCAACTAAAAATATATTAGTATTTTAAATATACAAAGCTACTTTAAAGTCAGCCCTTTATTATGCTCTGCAGAACATAGGAAGTGGCACTGTTAGCCTAGTGGTCAAGGTAACAGACTCGTGGCTGGCATGTCATGAGTTCGAGTCCAGTACCACTGAAAACCCGCCGTGTAGGGGAGCGATAGATGTCAAATCTGTCGACAGCTCAAATGTCCTCGGTGTGGTGTGGTAGTTAGGAGAGGGCATGCCAGCTCGGGCGTCGTCTTCGTCACTTGACCATGGTTCAAAATTACGAAGTTCGCGTCGCTAAAATCCCTCGTGTAACTGAACAGGGTGACGTTAAAATTCACTCACGCAGAACAGAGGAAAGTAAAGCTACATACTACTTACATGTATGTGTATGAGTTTTCCTGAGTAAACTTTAGTGAGAGAGAGATTAACCAGGTTCGATTTAACATGGGATAGACAGAAAATGATACAATATTATTATAATTATTTTTAAAAAAACAACATGCAAAAGAACAGAGGAGTGGGACAAAATTACATAAAACTATTTACTACAGATACGAGTGGTGGCGAAATACTCAAACAGGAAAATAGATTATTATGAATAATACTGTTATTAAAAAAAAATATCAAGAAGAAATAGCTTCCTGTGTAAGTTAAAGATGCATTTTTCATGGAACCTGAAGCTTATTTTCAAGTAACTCTTGGAAAAACGAAAAAAATTGAAAAATAGCATAAATTTTCAATAAGTAAAATTCGCCACACCATATACACAAAGGAAAGGAAGGATTTTCTCTCATTGTTTAAATTTGTCTTTAATTTTAGGAAATACTTAAATAGAAGATAAATTTAAAATTTTAGGTTTTTTTCAGAATAAATAAGCATCCTTCCGTTTTCAATTTTATAAAAGAATGTAGGACTGTACTGTACACATCCCTCAAAAGTTATCTAATGAGAAAGGAAGAAAGCCAATAAGTTTTTATTCTTTTTGTGTTCATACTTTTTGCTAAAGAAAAAAATTGAATAATTCCATAACAAAAATTTTTTTGATGCTTTAAAGTTTGTACTTTGCTGAAAATAGTGAAAAATAAAACTTCATATGCAATTTCAAAAATTCGCTAGGTAGGCTATAAGAGCTTCATTTTGTTACAAGTAATCGTAAATCGCAATACAATTAACATCATATGTACCAAGTATTCACATGCACTTAGAAATTTGTAAGATCAAGAAGCTGCAAACAATGTTATGCATGACAAACATTTATATCTGGTTTTCGAAACATGTAATTAAAAGATTTTAAAAGCACAAAGTTTATATTTTATTTAGAAATTAAAGATACAAATTCGTATATAAAATTCTTTTAAATTTCTTAAAAATCGAATGCTGAAGCACGTATAAAATACTTTGTCAACGCAACAGTAAAATTCAAACATTTAAGTTAATAAAACTGAACCATAAAAAATATGTTATACAAAATTTATAAAAGTATTTCTGTTAAATTATATCTAGCAAAAAATTTAAGTGAACATTTCGTATATAAATATAAATGCGAATTTTTTTAAGAGAAGAGCACTAGAAATTTTTTCCCCCTTAGAATACATACAAAAACTTAGGACTTCTCAGACAGGGGCGGCTCTAGGGTCGGACAAACCGGACCCACGTCCGGGGCGGCATTTGGACCAAATTTTAAAAATACCTTTTTTTTTTTTTGTTATGGAAAATTTTGAAAAGGAAGTTAAAGTTCACATAATCTAGGAAAAAATATTCAGAACGAGATAATTTCTCTTTTATATGAAAATATTAAATTACACATTGTTCATAAAATTAAACAAGCTAAATGTTATTCGATAATTTTAGATTGCGCCCCTGATGCCAGCAAGATCGAACAAATGACATTAATGGTAAGGTATACATGTATTGAGAAATCTAACTCTAACGAAGTTTTTTTTTTTTTTTGGTTTTCTTCCAGTTGAAAGATTAACTGGAAGAGAACTTCCAAATTTAATAGTTGAGAAACTTTTAAAAAAAATTAGGGCTAAATTTACTAGATATGCGGGGCAGGCCTGATGTTGACCGACGGAGAATCATTGGATGTAAAAGGGGTTTATTGATCAGATGAGAAAATGTCAGTTTTAAAAAAAAAGCCTAGTTGAAGTTTTAAAATTTACTTCTGTTTTAGAATTTGCTCCAAATCTTACTATTGCATTTATTTTACTTTCTTTGCTAATAAGTTTGGCAAGAGTAGATATTAATTTCTCGAAATTAAAATTAATAAAAAAATTCTTACAGTTCACAAATTTTAAAGATAGATTAAATGGCTTAGCTACATTGGCTATCGAACATGAAATATCTGAACAAATTGATCAGAAAATTTTCAGAATTAAAAGTCAGAAAAAAAAACAGTGGTAATTTCTTATGTTTTAGTTTTTAGTATATATATATACATATATTTGAACTGTTAGCTCTCTTTTGCTTCGCAAGAAATATTCAAGTTTTATAGGTGTGCATTTATGACCAATTTTTATCTTTTAATAATAGTTTTTTTTTTACTTTGGCGAGAGGGGCGGCATTTTTCATTTTTGTCCGGGTCGGCAAAATTGCTAGAGCCGGCAGTCTCAGATAATATAAATTTGATTGTAATGGGCTTACGAGGGGGCAGTCATTTCAAAAGTTTTTTAAGTACCACCAATTGTCTATCGGAAAATATTAGGGGCCCCATATAAAGTCTGGTTTTAAGCCCCAAGCCGGATCTTACAAAGGATTACTTATTTGACATCATTCAGGCTATGGGCCCCATGAATCCTGGGCCTCCCTGTGATGCGGGGGTGTACTTTACGCCATTGAGTACAACTGACATCTCTTTAAAAAATATTAAATATATTTTGATGGATTTAAGTATTAAATAAATGGAATTAACTCATTAAATTTGTTGTATTGTGAAAAGTACAGAAAAATAAATTTGCAGCTCGCATCAATAGTATGACGTTTACTGTAACGACCATTAATTAAAAAAAATTGAAGTTCATTTATTATTTTCAAGTCATATTGTTGACATTCGTCAAAAACGTTTATATTCTGGATAACGTAAGATATGGCTTGGTGCCCAAAGCCTGATTTTGCAGGAGGGCCCTAATATCTACGTAACGCCTCTGTTAACTATTAAATTTCTTTCATCAGATTATTTTCCAAAAACTCAATAAATGTTTTGTTTTTCAAAAAATTTGAGAATTTTGTGATAAATTTCGTTAAGTTCTTGTGAATGTATTTGTTTCATTGATTTTTATTAAATACATGAATATTCATATTTATGTAAATAAAATGTACTCTAATAAACTTAATTTTCTTGAAATATGTTTTTTTTTTACAATATCCTTTAACACGAAAAAATATTTCAATTCCAAAATAATCAGTTTCGTGTTAAACAATTTCACCGTATTCAGAAATATAGGTGTTTTTTTAAAAACAACTAAAAAAAAACAAAAATATTAATAGATAAATTATTTTCATGAAAATTTTTATATTATTGTGTATGTTTGATTTTCCTGAGCAATTGCCTGTACTTTATAATATTTAGCATTTTGGATAGCTAACTCTTTTAGCAAAAAGTAGTCATGTTTTTTAGTACTTATAAATAATAATGTGCATATATCTCATTACTCGGTACCATCCGAAACATTTTTCAAATGATTTCCTACTTGCTAGTGTTTCAAAAATTACAACATACGTTAAATAATTAATTACATATTAATAATAAAAGTTTTTCTTAGGATTTTAAAAGTATATTAATGTATTATGAAATGCAATTTTGCTGTACTTTTACCACTTGTAAAAATGATCTAACTGTACTTAACAATTGTCAATATTCTTACACATGGAATTTTATTGCAAAGCTTTATAAAAATATCTCTGTTATTCAATTTTATGAGAACGCGTGAAAAAACAAGAAAAATACTTTTTGAACTTTACGTAGAAATTTCCTTACTAAATTCCTACGTATTTCTTTATAATTGCATAGTTAATTTCGGCTTATATTTGATTCAAATTATTTTATGACATATCTATTTTTAATGTGAGTATTTACATTCTTATACAAACTTTGCTTCGTTTATATATCTGACTTTCCCCCAATACACTTAAGTCCTTATGATGTGTAGGAAATTTTTTATCTTAATCATTTCAACTGCTTTGCAGGTAAATCAATTGACGAAGAAAACATTGCTTATCTCAATATAAATATAGATCTATGTCATTCGAACTAGATGATGATTTAAGAAAAATGACGCGGTAATCTTTCAAAATAGCTTTGATTTTACTCGCAAATTTTTTCTCAACGCTCTGCATTGTGTCAATGGAACAAAACTACATCTTCAAATTGTTTTCTCGGAAGACCACACCTCTAAGCGGATACTATTGAACCACTTTGACCAGATGTCTGCAATAAATGTCAAAAGTAAATTAGCACCTTTTCAGAGGAAAAGGCAATCAGCTCTCTCGCGTCTCGCCTTTTTATCTCTGGAATCTTGCGCACCCCTAAATCAGGCTGGCAGCACATAATTGCTTATTTCACAGCCAAATCTTGAAAATCGGCTTACTTTAAGGTTTTGGTGATTTAACATCTCTAACAGAATTACTAGCCATTGTAACTCATTTAGAATTGTCCAATTAATATTATACGCATGTTGCTGCAATGACATAAAATCCTTTAGCTAAAAAAATGTTTTTTTCTTTTTTCTTTTTGAATATAGAAACAATTATGAAGGTTATAAATGTTAAGCTTTGGGTACATAGTGATCTCAATAATGAAATTTTTCAATAAAATTTTTACACCACCCTTTATACTGCACAAACCATTGTCTTTTTCAAATGGTTTTGGATCATACTACTGTATTAAAAAGTGTTGTGTAACTAATATTGCTGACAGTCTTAGAAAAGCAGAGTGCTTTTAAAACTAATACAATTTTAACTTGTTGCATTTCCATATAAATATTTTTTTCCAATTAATTACATTACCCAATCTCTAATGCTGTAGAAAGTCTTTCACAACTGTTATACAATTAAAATGCATGTCACACAGCAA
>BMAO01034539.1:0-18967 GCA_019973975.1 Trichonephila clavata
CCCCGAAGAACAACAAGAGGTCTCAATCCACGTTAAGATATTGCGCCCCACACCATCACAGAACTTCCATGTTTCACAGTTGGAATCAGGCAACATGAAACGATTTTGTGTCCGATTTTTGCCAGGCGAACACACGCCCGGTGGTCAGGAATAATATAAATAAGGATTCATCAGGCCAGATGACTTGTCCTCATTGTAATTGTGTCTTGTTTAAGTGGTCTCTTCATAGCATTCTGCGCCGAAACTTATGGTTTTGGAATAGCTACCCTGCCATCTTTAATTGCAAATATCTAAAAATATTGAGTATGGCCCCTATAACCATCCATCTTTATCAACAGGAAACTAAATCTACCATTGTACAAAATGTGAACTAAATCCGTGACCCAAGACCTTGCACTCTTTCCTTGTAAATAAGAAAACTAAATATCTAAATGAATTAGTAAATTATGAAAAAAATATAACACAACGCAACAGGTAAATCAAACTGGAAAGTGCTCTTCCTTAACAGTATCATATATACGGAAAATTGATGAAACACAAAAAAAAAAACGAGTTATAATTCACCTAAGGAAATATTAAAACCAAAAATATTTATAAAAAAACTTACTGACAGTAAAAGACGAAGAAAAAGTAAAAAATAGGGGGGGGGAGTTAAAATTTATTTAAAAATGTAGCCAGTGGTGCCATCTTGTGATTGTATGCAGGAATGAAAAATAAAAAGAAAAAAAACTTTAACCAGACAAAAATATTGAATTTTACAGAAATATATGCAAAGAAAAATGAGAGAGAACCTATAAAAATTTTAAATAAAAATAATTAATTCAATCGACATCAGTATTTTAGAATAGATAGAAGCCTTACTAAGGTAGAGAAACTTTATCAAAAGGTATCAGGGCAGGTCCACCTGAATAGTACCCTAGTACTAGAAGTTTAGTGCTTAGAGATCGGAAGATAAGTAACTGTTGTTATCTTAGCCCATTAGAGTTCAGTCAGGTTAAATCACTTACAAACTTAATTTATTTAGGCATTGATTTTTAAAGATTAAATAAACTAATTAAATACTTAGTCTGACCTTTATTGTGTAAATGTTTGCTCAGGGCCGGTTTTAACCTCCTCGACGCCCTAGGCACTTCATTATCTACGTCCCCCACTTTCCAGAGCACCCTTCCTCCATCAATTCTTACTTTTTCTGTTTTGCTTCGGGAGGGATTTCTCCTTAACTTTCTTAATCTTTTCCCTTTCGTTGTTTTTGCTGTTTGAATAGTCTTTCCGCTATCCACCACCTATGGATCTGCCATGTTATGCACTGACAGTCGTAAGGAGAGAACAGTGGTATGGTTTGGCCACTCTTGTTCATTTCTAAATTGACGGCATTACGGACTACACAACCTTTTGTTAATTAGAACAGTAAATTAATGAAATTGTTTTCAATTACAGTTTAGAGTATACATTATCGTATGAAATGTTTCGAACTTGTGTTAATTATCATCTTTTTCATCGCTTATCGCTATATTATCTTTTACTTTTGACATCCTTAATCTTTGTTGAGTTCACTGCCATTGCGCTTGTACAACGAAGATTTTCTTCGAAAAACTAATGATTTTTTTCGAGAAAATCATTAATAACTTCATTGTAATCAATTTCCTTTGCAATATCATTTTGAGTGCATAGAAATATCAAACTGTTAAGCTTTTCATTTTCCACGGTAGATCTCATTTCAGTCTTTACTCTTTTTAGAACAGAAATGCTTCTTTTACTATTCGCTAGGCAGTGGTACGTTCACTGTAATTTTAATTTTCTCTTTTTTCACCCATCCACAATTTTTTGCACCCCCAAATCTTTTGCACCCTCGACACGTGCCTAAGGCGAATAGCGGCCCTGTACTTACCTTATTCCAAACGAAGTGAATTCGTCAAAGCTTGTACCTAGGAAACTTCAAAATATTATTACGAGATTACTATCATTTAGTTTATATTTATTGCGTTTGTACCAATATATATATATATATATATATATATATATATTTGGTCTTACTGCAAATTTCATTTAGGTGCTCTCATGGTACCTCATGACTTATCTTAAATGGAAAATTTAGTTTCTACACAAACATCACCGTCCAAAGTGCGTGCGACTGAGTATTTATTAACGTCACACTGTAAAGCAGCTCGAGGGCTATTGGCGACTGACCTCGTAATGCTGAACCACCATCACCGAGAGGTCACTCTTCTAAACTACAATCACCATGCGAACAGAGGGTGACAGATATACGTCATGCTCTCTTCAGGGCGAGTGCTCAACGTCTGTAGGACTCGAGCTTATGACTGACCACTAGGCTTCCGTGGTCACATGACCGATCAAAATGTTCAAATCATTTGACCACCATCAGAGTGGACCCTTGAAAAAGGCGACAGCACAATAAAAAGAGTATTGCGTAGAAACTTACTTCATTCATGATTTCGTAGATGTGCGCTGGTGGGAGATAGGACATAATTGATCCACCATATGTACCTGATTCCTGAAAAACAAATACGTGAGTTAAGTATTACTCGTGTCGTATATTCAATTATAAGTATTATATCTAATCCGTAGCAATCTATGCAAAAGAATTGTAATTTCTTCGTGAAGGGATTGGCTTATGTAGAGATCTGCTGATCTCTGTAGGGGGGGGACGTAATTTTAAAAGGTGGGAAGGGTTAAAATTAATTTTTTAAAAATAGTTTGGCTTAAGTAGTTTAAGTTTTCTAGCATTTTGATCATTTCGAATGGAAGATTTCTTCTAAAACGGGGGGGGGGGAGTCACAAATTCTTCAAAATCAATGTCATAGTCCTAGTTTCTGAATAGTTCCTTGAATTCACAATTCCTCATTGGAATGTCTAAATGCATATGCTCATCACACAACGAATTTTTCCTCCAGGGCATGAAATGTAGATCGACGATCAACTGACGTATTCAACTTTATGAACAATGGAAAACAATAGTGCAAAAAGTAACTTTAGAACTATTGTGTACAAGACAACAAATGAATATTGAAAAACTGCATTATAGTTTCAGATAGTACTTAAAATAAAGTATCAATTTTGACATTTTTACTGTACAAAAATTTATGGAAAATATCCCATCTTATTAATCGGCAATATATTTGAAAATTACAGGAATTTTTGCCCTCTGAAAAACGGATTTCGAATTTTATGTAAATGAGTAAGTGAGAGGTATATTAGCGTCGAACTATAAATCTGCAAGAGGGCTATTTGGAAAGGACCTCGTAATCTTGAACCTTGGTCAAGTGACGAGGATGGCACATGGGCTGTCAGCCCCCGCTTCTAACTTCCACACTAATGAGAGGATGTTTGAGCCTCGACAGATTTAACATGCGTCGGCTCCTCTACACGGTGGATCTTCAAGAGCAACAGGACTCGATTTTGGGTAAATTTTTGAAGAAATAAACGCTCTCTCGGCTTACACAGATTGGCTTATATTCGGAAATATTCGACAACTCATTATCATAAATAAATGTTATAATTATACTTAAAAATACACAAACCACTCGATATGCTCATCAAACTTGTTTCATTGAGTTTTTTGGGGGTGGAAGGGGAGGATACGTGTTATGTGATGTATCGTACTTTCTAGTACATTTGAACTCAGTTTGTGAAGTGCCATAGCTAAATCCTCCTATACCCTAACACCTGAAAGCTCTCAGTGCAATTATTGTCCGTAGCACACAATTTCACGCGTATGCATTTTGCAATTTAGCTCGCTTTCAACTTCTTTGTTTTGTTGAGAAATGATAGTCTGAGTGGAAAGAAGTTCATTACAATGGAGTCGGGACATATTCGTTCGTTTTTAACATTTCAATTTTTAAAGTTTGTTCTTTTTCTTCCTTACTTTGTTCGCATCTCCCCGTTATCCTTCACAGTGTAAGAGAGAGAGAGTAAAGGAAGATCAAAAAATGATAGTAAACACGAATTTATTGAACAATGGCAAACAAAGTTGTTATTTATAGCTGGTCCATCATTCAAATCGCTTTGCATTGTTTGTGTGAAAAGGTGTGCTTTCTCATAATAAAGACATTAAACGATAGACAAATAATAGAAGAGCCACTTAAAAGGCACTTTCAAAGTAAGCCTCTAACTAACGTAGAAGTAAAAATAATTCTAGTCCTTGGACCAAGGAACGAAAAAAAATGCAAGTAAGAATAAGGAAGAAATCAGAAGAGAGAGACAAATTATACTTTCAAAAAAAAAATAAACTGTTTTGTCTTAGTGATGACAAAAGCGTCCTATGAAATGGCTTTAGGATTGACGTTTATAAGGAGAATTAATGCGTATGCAGAGGAGTATTCGGAGAGTGTATAACCAGATGCTGACGAGCGTCTAAGTTTTTTCTCTCGTCTGTGGCAACAGATGACGTCAGACAGGCACTGTGAAAAGGGAAATGCTAATTTTTCGGGATGCGTTCAGAGGAATCCAACGGTTATGAGCGTGCGCGTTAAATACCAAAACACTTCATGCAAATATCGTTTTAAATGTTAAATTGAGAAACAATAGTCACCACATTATTGATTTTAGACTGTTTATTCGGATAGTAAATGAATTCTTAAAAGGGATATTACACGCAATTTAACTACTATATGACGTATTCGAATTAAACTGTTTGCAAGGCATATAAAAAGTTGACTACTAGTATTGTAATTAGTCACCTTATTTTTGCTGACAAATGTTAATGATGTAATTGCTAAAATAATACTATTTAAGGATACCTTACTTTCTTTAAGGTAGTTTAATATTTTTTTTCTCCTGAATGTTTGAGAACCGTTTAATTGATGAATGAGAATGGTGTGCATAAATCTTGTCAAACTTCTGATATTGTCACCATAACAGCAAACGAGAAAACTTTTACGAAAAGTATTGTAGCTCTAAAATGCTCTCTAACAGTCTCTAAAATTTCTAAATTTATGTAATGTTAGGTAACGAAATAAACATTCGCTAGCGAACTGTTACTAATCGTGTTGAATCGACGCACCATCTCTCTACCCACCAATATTGAAGAATATTTTACCAGGCAATAACAAAATAATACACATCATGTCACTGGTCTTCTGTTGCTTTGTTTCGTTCAACTGAAATTAAATATTCCGTTTTCAAAGAACAAGAAAAATAAGTTTATTTACCTAACACTTTTTCATTTGAGCAATTCAATGTCCAACATGTCACCGAGAAAAAATATTGACTTTTATTAAAATATTTCATAAGATTGCTCATCACTTTTTGGCCCTTACTTTCAGTATGTCTTTAATTTCCCTGCAATCTACTGTCGATAAACGAAATATTGCCAATGAGCGTTGGTTGTTTCAAAATATGGAGTAGTTGAAGTAATTTAATAGTGAGGAAATTAGTTATATTAACGTGGCACTCACTGTGTCAAGCAATGCGAGGGCTGTTGGCAACGGTCCTCGTACCTTTGAACCCAAGTCAAGTGACGAGGACGATGCATGAGCTGGCACTTTCTTCTCCTAACTACCACCCCACACCAACGGGAGAGCATTGATCCTTGAGAGATTTGAGGTACTAAACATGTTCGGAGTACTTTTTTTTTAAAAAATAGCATATTTAAACATTATAAATGCTTTTTAGGAACCATTAACAGTAAATACTAATATTTTTTTAACTAACAATATTTTTTAAATATATCTAAATATTACAAAAATCATAATTATATAAGTGACATTTTATAAATATTTTCTGAAAAACTCCAAAGCAATTAGAGAAAAATACTGTAATAAATTTGTATTAGTAAAATTATTACTAAAAGAAATTAGATGCATATCTAGAAAATTTACTAAAATTTTAATGTTTTATTAAAATTTGAAAGTTTTAGAGCTGAATGTGTCCCTTTTCTTATATAATGTTTACTCATTCTTTACCAGAATATTATTTGAATAACGGGTTATAACTCAAAAAATATCCATACAATAAGAAATATTTTAGTACATTCTCTAGAAAATAATATAAATATCAGGTTCACAAAGAGTTTTATAAAAGTAGATTGATAACATTTTGAGTTACCAGACTCGCCATGACAGATTTCGAACAATTTAAATTCCGACTTCTGATAGGTCAAAGACCTACCTCCAGTTTTTCTAATTTTATAAAATTTATTGTAATCTGGCCTCTAGGTAGCGTAAAAACAAGGTATGTTTTGTAAAGCCAAAAGATAGCTCTGTTCAATAAAATAAAAAAAAAATATCTGTTTTGACCGAATTTGGTCATTTGGCACCGTCCCCATCGACACAGTGGTTCTTCAGTTACACTAGGACTCAAACCCATGACATTCCAGCCACGAGTTTGGGACCTGTATTTTAGAATTAATGATGATGTAATTTGATATGAAATTTGTGTTTCTTTTTTTTCTCACATCATTAAGTTTTTGGTATTGATAAACAAACGCTAATGTCTTTCACATTTAATTTTTCATGCTAATTATATGAAAAGCTTAGTTTCTAATTTTTTTTTTTATTTCTCTAATTTTCTCTAATATTTCTTCATGTCAGTATCCCAAGTTGGTCAGAGGTAGTTGTGTGAGGGAACTTCATATCTAGAGCAACAGGAAGTAAAACAATCAAGATATAAATTTAGGAACCGTTTCCTTATAACTTCCTAAATAATGCAATGGTAACCTTTAAATCGTTGGATAGGAAGTCCATTGCAGCTTAACATTGTGAAAATGAAAATTATAAGTTTTTTGTCCCGAGAATTATCGCTAATACAATTGGCGCCATTTTGACAACAGATCATTAATCTACACATGACCTTGCACAGGAAAATGGAACTCAATTTGTAGAGATCAAAAACATTCTCATACTTACTTTCGAAAAATATCGTGGAAGTATAGTTGTCAAAATAAAAAAATAGAACTTTTTAAAATGAAACTTTCGGTAAAGTATTTTGCAATTTTAATGCCTCAAAAGGAATTAAATTATACAGTTTAATTGATTGCTTAATTTAATTATCAGCTTTAATTAACTTCTAAAAGAGAATTTTTCTCATAACGGCAAATAGATATTTGTTTTTTCTTACTTGATTTCTTTTAAGCATAAACTTCCAGTTTAGTAATACTGAAGATTTCCTTATAAATTAATTTTTTTTCCAAGAATTTTGAAGAAAAGATTCTTTATTGTTATGAGTGAGTGAGCGTTTATTAACATCGCACTAAAGAAACACAAAGGCTATTGGCGATGGCAATTGCGGATTCAGCGGGTGTCGGACCTGGCGGCCGCCAAGGCCTCCAGCGCTGGTAGGGGCCCCAAACTTGATGAGTGCAAAGGCCAGCGACAAACCAACCCCGGCACCTTGGAACAAGACGTGAAAAGAAAACAAAGATATAATGAACCCCCTGCTAGAAATTTATCGAGATGCAAAAGAAATCCTAATGTAGAAAAACTTTTGAAAATATTTTTAACAATACCGATATCGAATGCATCAAGTGAATGATCTTTTTTAGTTTTAAAACGTGTTAAAAATAATTTAAGAAGTGCTATGGGAGAAAAGACAAGTTGAACAACATGACCATATTATATACAGAATAAAATGTTTTGGACAAAATAGATATGGTAAAAATAATTGATGAATTTGCAAAAGAGAAATCAAACTGTATAGCAAAACTGTAAGTTTTTAAGTAAGGTTTTTAATTTTTTTTATATACAGTTCAGATTTTTCTTTAGCCGATGAGTATTATTATAACAATAAGTTTTGCTTTGAGAATTTAAGGTAAGTGACTGTTTTCACTATTTTAGTTTTTCGACTCTTAAGCCCATGGGCCTCAAACCTTTTACCACCAGGGGCCTCCAAATACCTTAATCCGCCTTTGGGTGACGGACCTTATAATTTTAAACCATGGTCAAGTAACGAGGACAACAACCGAGATGGTTCCCACTCTGAACTTACTCATCAAGCCAATGAGAGGACACTGAGTCTCGACAGATTTAAAGTGCGTCCTACAAGGGGGATCTTCATTAACACTAGGCTCGAACTAATGACACGCCGGCCACGAGTCCGTTACCTTGACCACTAAGCTACCGTGGCCAGTCTTTTAATGTTAAATGAGAGTCTTAAACATTTCTTGATAAAAAAAATTTCTACTCAATACATTTCGATGATTTTTACATTTTAAATTGGAGACAAGTTTTTCCGATACTGAAAATTTGAAAAAAAATTTGGAAATAATATGAAATATTAAATACATTGATGAAAGGAAGTAAATTATTGAAAAATCAAAATTTTTATACATACACATACATATATTTGATTTCCCCCATCAAAAAACCTTTTAATTTAAAATCTTATACTGTTCTTGCAAATAGTTTGTCAAATATCAAAGTTCTTAAGTTACAATCGCACATTAAGAGGCCCCATCTACTAGTTAAAAATAAATGTTAATTATAGCCGCCCTGCTACTACTCAAATGTTAAAAAAAGAATTAAATAATAGGAATTGTTTGTGTGAAATAATGTATTGTATGCATTCCCTCGCGCTTTTTTTAAATATCTCCTGAACTCTAATGATCGTATCCGAATGAAATTTTGAGTCTGTTACTAAAATTAAAGTTAGTGAACTAAGATCATTCTGTATACTATATTAGAAGATTATATTAAAAAAGTTAATTTATCAAAAATATTTAGTTTTTTTAGCCATTAATACCAATTAATGCCAATTTTTTAAGACTTCAATGGGAATTTCAAAAGTTATTAAACGTGTATGGCCACTCTAACAAGTAATTTATGGAGAAGCGACACTAACTAATGTATTTTAATTAAATGATAAGTTATTTTAAGATCTTATTTTATTTCTACTTGCCAAAAGACTCCATAACCTTCATCGGAGAGAAAAACAGTCTATTCAATAAATTCATTTTCATGAGTATCCACAATCCGAATACAAAATAATTTTTGATAATGAATATCAGTATAGGGAAAAATCTAAGTGTCACAATTAAATAATAATGAATATGGATAATAAAAACAATAATAAAATAAAAAAATAAAAATTGGCAGTTATAGAAACTGCCGATAGAAGTGAAAACTTAGAACTTTTAGTAATAAAATTTGAAATTTCATAATGTTTGAAATAAAATTATCAACATCAATCTAGTTTTCACATCCATTTACACTCCGAGCAACAACTAAATGCATGTGTTTATATGGTTTTTTCATTACTCAAATATATTACAGACTGTACAAGATCATGACAAAATACAATTCAATTCAAATATACAATAATTATTTATGGATAGTATTTGAATTTCAATGTACTTGACTTTTAACATTATTTTAATTGTTTGCATCATTAATTTCAAAAATACTCAGACTTTTTGTAATTTCAATTATTTCATTTTGTTCTAGAAAAGATACAATAGGCTTATGGTAACTAAAGTAAGAAAGGAAAATGTTTGATTCAAATTTATCTAAGTATCGCGTTAAAACCGCATCGATCGTCGTTTTATATTTTATAGTACTGAGTTTTCGATCATTGGACATATTTAAATTAAGTGTTTCATTTAGAAATTCAATTAGTGGGAGATTTTTATCATCTGCAAAGTTAATATTGAAGTCTCCACTTAAAATCATCGGTACATTATCATATTTTTCACCAAATCTTTTTTAGAATATTGCAGAACCTTCTTTTGTATAAATCATCAAATTTTCGAATAAAAATTGTATCTGTCTCATAGATTTTCCAGGCGAAATATAAACGCCAACCATAAACGTGTATTGCCTATTCTCGGAATAGCAACGAGCAATGCACAATATGTACACATAGAACTTTTCACTAAATCCATTCAGTTTCACTTATAAGATATACACAGCACTATACGTCAGCTGTATGGCTACAGATATACTGCTATAAGCATTTCGATGACGCCAACGCACGAGATTTCACCCATCCAAAAAGTGTCAGGGGCGAACAGCATACTGCGCATGCGCCAATCTGAGCATGTCGGTGACGCGAACCTTTTCCCTACCAAAAAGTACTGAACGCCGCTAAAGAAGTTTTCACTTCAAAAATATTGATAATGACTAGAATTAGCAATACATTTAAAAATATTCACAATGTTAAAAAACCAAAAATATATTTTTTAAGTTAAATTGACATGTATTAATGTGCTATAAGTAATTAACTTGAAATGTGTCATTTTTATAAGGAACTGTGAACTTTGTTACGTCCCGCATGTGCAGAGGGCACTAGTAGTCCTATTTGTTTACATTTTACTCAGTATGCCTGTAGACTCTAACCACGGAGCTCGGCGTACCAACCGTCGGTCAATAAACAAATCATTTTAAAGAATTACGAGTCCACGCTCTTTGTTTGAGTAGATAAGTTATACATAACTCAAAGTCTGCTTATAAACTGAGTTCAATAAATACATTTATAGCAATCCCACACCATTTGTGGTCAAAGTTAAACCTATCCCATACAAAACTATTAATTTTATCCATAGCATTTGCATAATTTTTGAATCCATCAGATACGGAAAAATATGGATAAGAATTACGAATGATCTTTTTCACGTAATCTTTCCTCAGTTACAATAAAAGTTCCTTTGTGTTGATGTTAGCTTTTATATAGGATTAATTGTAAAATATTTTTCCACGGACTTTATATCTTCTTCCTTTAGATTATATAGAAATAATAATAAACTTAATATTGAAAATAAAAACGTTTGCATCAAATAATAACATTAAGGGTTGATATGAACATTAATTCAATTTCGTAACAAACGTGACAGTTTAAAACACTTACTCCGTATCCCATTTTCAAACTTCCTATGCAGGCTATGACATTATTGTGCGTCAGCATCACACCTTTGGAGTACCTATTGATTAAGATAGCATTTTTTAATTTAAAAACCAGTTATATTTTCTTCTTAAAATTTCTCTCATACAAAATATTAAAGAGCACTTTTAATAATATAGTTTTTTATTTTAACTTTCAAAAAGGATTAGGAAAATTAATTAAAACCACTAATTAGTACTAATTGCTGTCTGACTGCTCAAGCTTAGACCACCTTTGAAAATATCTACAAATGAGTATGATGATTAAGACGGATTGACTTTCATCATCAAAAAGAATTAGCAAGGATTAATCAGAACCGATTGTTCAATATTTTTTTAATGGAAAACGCGAGTACCTGCATGATTTTTCGCGCATTAAATCTGAAAACCTATGATCACGTTTCTGATTCATTTCCTTTTCACGACAGAATCAATCCATTTAATAACGATTTAGCTAGAATGCTCAGAATATTCTTTTTTAAAGGAAAGTAATTGTTATTTCCTTTTTATTTTAACTACATGTCAAATGAAGAGCTGTACAGTCAATCTAAAAATTCATGATAGGAACAATGAGCTTTTATTCTTTTAGATGAGACATTTATTTAGGACTACAATCCAAATATTATTGATATTTTTTTTATAAAAAAAGGTATATAAATAAAAAAATAGAGAACAGGATACAAAAGTATCGAAAATATTTAACTTGCAGGGAAAAAAATTCAATTTTAAATTCCGACTAAGGCCCATTTGGATTTTGAATACTTTTTTATCAACATAAAACTGCAAGAAATTTGACAAGGAATAAAAATCTCACATAAATATTTATATAGCTCTCTGCATTTTTAATACTATAAAAGATTACAGTGATTTTTCAGAACATCTCTTTTTCCAATGTGAATATCAACTCGACTTCAAGAAAATGGGCTTATTTGTAATATTTCGAGTAACTTCGTATAATTCTAGCTCATAAGGATAAAAATTTGAGTTTTAAAAAAGTAGTGCATGAATGGAAATTTACCTGTAGTTCCACTGGTATATGGTATGCAGAATAAATCGTCAGGCTTAGGCAGCTAATAGAATTAAACAATAAATATTGATCAACAGAGGTACATATATCTGACTTTATATTCCTTCATGCTATTTTTGTATCACTTGACTATTAAAAGAATAGCTCAAAAATAAAACATTTCGCTTACCACTAAGTCCTTTAGAGAGTTCCTACCAAGATTCTAAAAAAGGGGAAAAAATTACTTATTGAAATGTATACTCAGCATGCATGGAAGAAATGTTTTTGTATGCGTGTCGTGCAAAATTCTATGAAATTAGTTCTAGATTACATTTGCCTTTTTAGATGTGTTATTACAAAAATAACAAAGACATGAGTCTAAAATAAACAAATGTTGACGTAAAAATTTCAGAGAATCAGAATATGTTCTACAACAGGAAAAATTATCAAAAGCACCAGCAGGACATGGATTATATATGTCCATATTAAAAGCAAAAAAACAAATGTGTTCTAAAAATAAAAATTAATATAAAACTCATTTCTGGAAAGAAAAACACGTAATATCTCCATAATAGAAACAAATAAATCCTGTGGAGACTTATCCACATGTGTGCCAAGCAAAATTAATTAGCAACAATAATTAAGCCTTGGTAGTAATACATACTAATTGTTTGGTCGTTGTATCAAAGCTGGTGCGTTCTTCTTTCGTTTCCTCGCCGAGTTCATTTATTAAATAAAAGTGAAAATGTTGAGTACCTCCTGTTCAAAAGTTAATGTTCTGCATTATTATTGATTTTTTGCATGTAGCATCGTTACGTAAGGATTAAAAAAAGTAATTTTAAATAAGATAAAATATGTCGCAAAATTCAATCTTTTTAATTGGAATGTTCCCCTTCATTTATAACTTTTAGACAATAATTCCAGTATCTGAAGTTTGAAATCACAATTCTAATTACCATATTGGTGATGGTGTAGAATGTTCCATATATTTTTTTAAAAAGTACAATTTTAATCTGTATATTTGTAGTTTTATAAATTTACCTCGAGTTCTGAGAATTCCAGCACTTGGATGTTTCTTTCTTTGGCCATCTGTTCGATTTGAGGTGTGATCGGATCCATTATCACCAATGACTGAAGAGAGGGCAATTGTTTTACATTCTGCAGAATCTTCAGCGTATTATCTGTGTCATTCACTACTACTAATGGAAGACTGGCTGGAATGAAAATAAAAATATTTCCACAACAAAACAAAAAAAGTGTGCAGCATTGGAAGTTTAACATAACAACCCAAAATTTAAGATGAACAAAACAGTTATCCTGTGAACCCAAACTAAAAAACCTGATGATCACTTCCTGCATAGAAATACTTCCTGTATTCTCAAAGTAAGTAAAAAATTAGTAATAATTCTCCCCCCCCCCAAAGCTTCAAACAGCAAAACAGCTTCCGAGCAGCAAAAACACGTTTAAATAAAACATTAAAACATGCTACATTATCAAAAAAAATTATTTTTCCAAAAAAAACTCCGAGAAATAAATAATTGTAAGCTAGCATATTATACATAGGGGTACTTGCGTATTTGTCGGTTGACTTATAAATTGGCGAAGATTTTAAGGAATTTACGCCAAAATTTACGTAACTATCCAAGTTTAACAAGAGAAAAAGAGTTGTAATTTAAATAAACGAAATATCTAACAACTATAGTATTCAGGCTTGTTTATTTTACTATAAATAGACATTGTGTCCGTTAACAGTCCTTAGAAAAATATGCTACAACTTTGGAAATACATTCTGGTGAAGACAATCCAAGAGAGTAAGTCCAAATTTTAATCATTTGAGCAAAAAATAAAAAATGAAAATGAGGCAACTTATAAACAAGGTTATTTTGGGTTCCAGTATTTTTGTTGGAACGATTTTTCGTCACTTTGGCTGTACATCACGGCATTTGGCGACAGTTTTTTAATTTGCCGAAAACGATCCACGGGCTAGTAAAGTACGAATATAACTAACATAGTGTCAAGTATGGAAAAAATATTTACATTTTTGCCTTGTCTTAACCCATAATTGAACACAGACTAAAAAATGTTCCCATCTAGAAGCTACAATGGTTCTTTTAAAAAGATTTCATTCACCCTCGGAACAAAGAGGCAGGCCATTCTTTCTTTTAAAGACTAACTTAACGGAGTCAGGTAATAACTCCTATCGTATAAAAACCTTTACATTCGTCACAAGGCATTTCTCGACAAATTGCAGGAAATCTTCTGAAGAAATATTTAGTTATGCTGTTTATGCAACCATTCATTGATACAAAAGTCTCACATCAAAGCAGGATTTTGAGCACGAATCGACAATTTCATCATATCTATTTATATTCGATGAAATTTACCTTATTTATTCGAATCTAAGCATCAGCCCTAATTCTCAACACGTTTTGGGAATAATACAAAAAAATTTATATTCATATCAGATATTCACGATTTTTTTTTTTTAAATTAATGAAAACCAATAAGAAGTGAATGATAAATTAAAAATTTACCGATATTAAAAAAACTTTTAAATACATACATGAACCTGAAATTGCTCTAGTTGTAAGAATCATGTTCAAAATTCCCCCATCCAATGAATTTTTCCGCCTTCGATTCTATGCCACGACCGATTTTCAATATCATTAACATTGGAAAACAAGTATGGCTTAGATTCGAATAAATATAGTATGCCTGGTAATCTAGGTGGCCAAATCACTCTCTGGAACTCTGTCCAGAATATTTTTTTAAAAATTGCAAATGATTTTGTTCGGTGACATGTGTATTGTACAAGATCAAATTATTCCGTTTAGATTTTAAATTAGAGATTCCCAAATTGATTAGTGTAAGCTTAGAAAATGAAATTTAAATGTCAAAGAACACAGCAAAGTTTTAACAAAATGTACTTTTTGTATTTTTTTCATTCATATTTAATAACAAAAACATCGTGTGAGTTTTTAAGGAACCTAGACTAAGGTCATTAATATTTATTCATTCAGTTTTTAAACTGTTAATTTCACAAAAGCTTGATTAATTAAAAACACTTAAAAAAACTTAGATTTCGATATTATGAAATATTAAGATTATATAAATTTAACTACGATTTCATTTAATTATTTTCTTAATCGTACAAAAATTAACTCTAATATAATTGGATTTCTTAAACTCAATTACATTGCTAGAAATATTTATCACTAGAAGGAACTTCCATGCCCCATTATTGTATGCAAGTCAACCATTTAATTGTTTAATATCAGAGCTGTTTCAGCCAAATATAACAAGTATTAATTGCGTTGATATAAATATTCCCCAAAATTTCAACTGTACGAGATTTATTATGCAAAATAATGCCAAGCATAACAGTATTCTATATCGAACGTTCCTTTTTCTTTTTGTTTAGAGAACTTTCTTTTTTGAACGTTCGAACACTCAAATGTTCCAGGTTTTCGCAATTTGGCTACCTTTTCATTATTTTTTTTTTACATAAAAAGTTGTCATTATGTTACCAAAATTTTAATATATTGGCATAAAATTTCAAGATTTCTTGCGTGAAAGAAGATCGGTATCATTTGCATCATACTGTTCTGGGGGGAAGCAAAGTATTTAAAATATATTTTCTTTAAAATTTTCAATTGATTCCAATGAAAACTGATAAGAATAATATGCAAGTGAACACATTAATGAGAAATTAATAACATTCGATAAAGTAAACTATTAATAATCCTCTTTGAGGGGATTAAATTTTTAAAGACTGATACAATGTATAAGAATAGATTTTAATTGAATTCAGATATTTTTATCACAGTTTTGAGTCGTAAAACATCACATTACCTTGATCTATGATGTAGAGGATAGATTGCAGTCCGATGGATGTGTAGAGTGGCACACTGACCATAGAGTAAGCTGCACATGCAAATAACGTCAGCATGAACTGTAATTAAAACAACACAACTCAGGTTAATGAATATAATGTATAGTACATTATATACACACGAAGTGCGAGTCCATAAATATGTAAATGTTTGCTTATAAAATAAATACCCATATTCAAATTCAAAATTTTACAACAATTTTCTTCGAAATAGTAACCTTCGAGCTCCCACATGCTTTTTCCATTAATTTTTGTCACTGTCAGTAGCGTCGTTTCAGATACAATGCAGCTGTTACATTCTTCATGTCTACTCCGGATTAAAATTTGGCCACCTTTCTGGTTTTTTTTCATTCTAGAAATCTTCTGGGAAATGGAAATTGTCAGGTTTTACACAAAGTGTAACGCATTAGTGTTGTCCAGTTTTTCTGATAGTCTGATACCACTCGCATTCCCTCACTGCTCAATGGTTTGTCGGTGACTCGTACCTTCTACTGACAGGGGGGGGGGGGAAATCCCATGTTTATAAGAGTTGCTTGCACATGTTCATGAAACCAAGCTTCATTTTTTTTAAGCAAGAAAAACCATGGTCTGATATTTTTTAAATATACCTCTCGCATACATTCTTTAATAACTCCTGATCACTGCAATATTAAATTTACACTTAGATGACCCAAAAAAATCATCAAAAGATGTTCAGATAGACATCTGTTCCCTCTAGGGGGGAATGAATATTAACGTCGTGCTATTCAGCTTCAGAGAGGCTTTTGGTGACGTCACAATTTTGAACTATTGTCAAGAGAAGAGAACGAAACCGACACTAAGCTGGCACCCTTCTCCTAACTTCCATACCATACCAAGGAAGAACGTCTGAGCCTCGACAGATTTAGCGTGCACCTGTCCCTTCTACATGACAGATCTTCTGCGGCACTAGGTTCGAACTCATTGTCATTGGCCACCTTGGCCAATGATAATGATCATTAGGCCGCCATGGCCATTTATTCCCTCTAATAATTTGTGTAAAGTGTTTGATTAAAATGTGGCATGCGCGATTTTTTCAACATTAATCATGTTTATAAAATAAAATTTTCATGAAAAGTAATTTTTATCTGAGGTTTTTATTTATTTTTTCTTAAGGTTTGAAACAAATTACATAAAAATTAGATATTTTTTTAACTGTTCATTTGCATGCTTCCTTACTTTATATTCCAATATAAAGGAAGAATCTGAAAAAAAAAATGAATTACCTCATTGTACAATGCTAATTAATTTATAAGAGCTAATTTGCTCTTAGAAATAAATATAAGAGCAAATTAGCTCTTCAAAATTTTGAAGAATTTCTGCTAATTTGGTATTTTTAAAAAGCCAGACAGCTTTGACACTAGTTTAAATTGTCAATAATTTGTATTTTTAAATTTTAATTCCCAATATGTCTAAAAACGTTAAAAAAATTTAATTACACACACACAAAACACGTTGCATAGATATTTCATCACAATTTAGAGTGTCATTAAGAGAACATTTGAGTCAGTGGCGTAACGTACACCCCGCATTGTAAGAGGCACAAAGCCCAGGATTCTAGGAGGCACAAAGCCTTACTGACGCCAAGTATGTACCCTTTGCAGCATCCGGCTTAGGATCCAAAACCTGACTTTGACGGGGGGGGGGGGCTAATATTCTCCGTTACGCCACTGATTTGAGTACTCCCAAAAAGAGTTCAATACATTCATTTATAACGCTCACAAAGGTTTTTTTACTTCCCAATTAAAATAAAATAGACACATCAATACGGTTTAATATATATTTTTTAAAAGACATCAAGAAGTTTAAAACTAAATTGAAACAAAAAAATAACTAAAACTCGTAAGTGCAAAAAATAGGAATAACTAAATACAGAAATAATGTAACCAGTATAATTCGAATTGAAATAATCATTGAATATGTTCTGCATTATCTTTTATAAAGGTGTCTGGCCATGGTCTTAAATTCCTTGTTATCGTTGTCGAGTCATGGATTACAGCCTTAGTGCCACGTAAGACCGCTGTATATCGAAGATAATACACGTTAAGTCTGTCAAGGATCAAAATCCTCACATTGGTGTGTTGTGGAAGTTTGGAAATGGAATACCAGCTCATGTGTAATCCTCGTTACTTGTTCCTGGTTCAAAAATACAAAGTTCATCTCCATAAATTCTAGTGTAGCTTCAAAATTTGACATAAATCAAAATTAAATCCTTTAATATAAATGCGAATGAGAGTTCGTTTGTTACGCTTTCACGCCTAAACCACTAAACCGATTTTAAAAATTCTTTCCCCAATGAAAAGCTACATTATAACATAGGGTATATTTTATGCTCGTATTTCTACGGGAACTACGCGAGGGAAACCGTGGGTCAATGGTGCACTCTTTTTTTCTCGACGCCCCTGGAGGAACCGGAAAAACGTTTTTGCTAAACTTATTAATGTAAGTCAGAAAAAAACCAGAAGATGGCAATTTCTGTGACTTCTTCCAGTATAGCCGCGACACAACTGACTGGCGGTCGTACTGCATATTCCATTTTAAAATCGCAGTTGAATCTTGCACTATGAAGATTCACCCATCTGCAATTTCAGAGACAATAGTTCTTGAGGCAAAATGCTTCTACAATGTTTAGTGTAGGATAAAAGTACTATGGCTCACAAAAAAAAAAGAAAACTACAAAAGCTTTAAATCGGGCTTTTCAGGATTTACGAGATAGTACAGATATTATGCGAGGAATGGTTGTTTTATTGGCTGGTGCTTTTTGACAAACTCTCCCAGTAATCCAGAGGGATAAATTGGCAAATAAAATCAGTCTGTAATAAATCATCAAGCTCATGGGCGAAAGTTCAAAAATTCAGTCTGAAAACGAAGATGAGAGTTCCCTTCATAATGACGTAGATTCGGGACATTATGAAGAGATGCTATTGAAAATCGGTGATGGATGTTTGGATGCAGATGTACCGAAGCTTACATTTTACTTTTCAAAGAATTTTGTAATTTAGTAGAAAATGATGTAGATCTTATAGCTCAAGTTTACCCGAGCTTGCAATAAAATTTAAATTATGAACAGTGTTTGTGCGCAAGATCAATATTGGTGCCTAATAATGGCATTGTCAATTAAATTAACACTGAAATTTTAAAAGACGTGCGGGGGAAAATGAAGGAATACTTATCAATAAATACTATCATGGATACAGAACAAAGTACTTCATATCCCATGGA
>BMAO01034540.1:0-129447 GCA_019973975.1 Trichonephila clavata
TTAGATCAGTTATCTTAATAGATTGTTACTTCGTGTCTGATTGATCTTTGGTGTGGAATAAATTAATTAGATTGAAACATGTCTAGTGATTATTCAGTTTCTCCCACACACCTAGCCGGGTCCAGGTAGACAAGGCTCTACATGGAAGCAGGAACCGTCCGGCATTATAAGTTTAATTACAGTTTAAAACAATCCACAATTATGAGTTTTAATATTTGATTATTCTACTACATTTTAAATGTCCTTGATCTTCCTAATACCCCCTTCTTAATAATTCATGTTGCAGCCGGTGTGGAATTCGTTGTCATACGTCGGTAGTCTGGTATGACAAAATCTTTGAGTATCCCTTGGTGTAGAAGATGTGGCCGTGGTAGCCTAGAGGTCATACAATGGGTTTATTTGTGTTCTCTTTATTTGCTGCATCTGACAAGGTTCGGAGACCATTTTTCAACAATTGATTTTCAAAATGTATTGTTTTAAAGAACATAAATAGGTTTAAAAGTCATAATTGTTAAATAAATAACATGTATCACCTTTTGTTTTTGAAAAAAATATTATTTTTTATGAAATTTTAGCAAAATTTTTAAAGTTAAGATGAGTCAGTAGGGTAAACACCTTCGGGAAGTCAATTTTGAGTTTTTGATATTTCTAAAATCCCCAAATCAGGACCTTTCCAATGATGTAACGTACTTGCCATTTTACTAATAAAAAGTATGAAAATGATTTTTAAAAAAATAATCAGCTGATGAGCCACGCCCCTTTGACAGATAGAAATGTAAACATTGACCTTTTAAATCTGGGAAGCTTTTCCAAAGCCACTCTCTGTCTTATTTATTCATACGCAATTAATTGTAGATTGATGCAAGCGTAACTGTTAGGGTTGTTTACCTATTTTGGAAGGAATACACGTTTTTCTTGTTAGCGTTTTAAATATTTCGATATTTAAATTCTGATTCAAAATTTCAAAATTTTAATATGCCAAGATCTACAAAGTGTTCAAAAAAAACGTAAACGTACGTTTTATAAAGTAGAATACTTTCAACCATACTAACGACAGTAGTGTCAATCCTCAAGCTGGACATGCACATGACTCAAAGGAGAATGTGCAAAAGAAAAGAAAATTCCCAATTTAAATGGAAGTTTTTCTTCCTATGACAAAGTGTAGGTATTATTAATGCATTATGATTTGAATATTCTGGCATTGTTTTCAAGAATGATGTTCATGTAAAATGTGTAACAGTGGCTTAGACATGCAAGTTTTAAAGGTAAGTCTGGATGGCTATTACATTTTTCCTGAATGTTGTGCTTGTCCATATCGTGTAGAATTCTCTTCTTCAAATTTTCATGAAGGAACGCAAATCGCTACAATAATACCAGGTTTGTATATGCTATGCGTTCCATTGGAAAAGGTGCATAAGCTGGGAGAATGTTTTGCGGCATAATGAATCTTCCTCAACACCTACAGGTTTTCTCCTTACGGTAAAGCGAATCTTAAATGCTGCAAACTTGTTTACGAGGACTCCATTCAAAATGCTGCGAGGAAGCTATTTGTGAAAATAAAGGTAATAATAATATTGCAGTCGCTGTAGATGGGACAAGGCAGAAGCGCGGTTACTCATCATTGAATGGTGCAGTTACTGTGACCAGCATTGATACAGGTAAGGTGATAGATGTTGATATTCTTTCAAAATATTGCATATGTAAAAACTTACTTCTCATCAAAGGATTGTAAAAGAATTACGTTGGATCTAGTGGAGCCATGGAAATTCAAGGTGCGTCTAAAATTTTTAAAACGGTCATTATCTTTGCATAATGCCCGATATATTACTTAGGGGATGGAGATTGCAAAGCTTTTGATGCTGTTAGAAAGAAAAACATCTATGGAGATGAATACCCAATTGAAAAATTGGAGTACATTGGACATGTCATGAAGCGCATGGGAACAAGATTACGCCAATTAAAAACTCAATTGAAAGGGCAAATCTTGTCAGACGGTAAGTGTTTAAGTGGAAAAAAATCGTTTGACTGAGCATGAAATAGATAACTTACAGTTTTACTATGGATCAGCTATTCCGAGAAATTACACCAGTGTTCAGAACATGCGGCAAAATATCTGGGACATTTTTCTGCATAAGCTGTCAACAGATGAATATCCTCAACATGGATTTTTTCCTGTTGGTGAAGATTCATGGTGTGGATATAAAAAGGCAGAAGCATCAGGTAAGTCTTACAAATATAAAAATAGTCTTCCGGTCGCTGTTGTAGAAGCAATTCGTCCTATATTTAGATATCTTTCCCATCCTGATCTGTTGAGAAAATGTTTGCATGGAAAAACACAAATCCCGAATGAAAGTTTTCATAATGTCATATGGTCACGTGTTCCTAAAACAACATTTGCACAGATTGAAACACTTTCACTTGGTGTTTATGGTGCTGTTTGTTCTTTTAATGATGGTAATGTATCCAAATTAAAAATGCTGCAGAAAATGGGAATCGAGCCTGGAGAATATTCGGCAAGGGCCATGAAAATTCTTGATAGAGAAAGGTTAATGAAAGCAGTGTGCCTTTCTGGAAGAGCGAAGAAAATTAGAAAAAAAAGAAGAAAAAGAAAAAAGAAGAAGATAATATAAGAAAATAAGGTAAAAACCGCTACAGTGCAGGATCTTTTGATAAGTTAAAATTTTATACCAAAAGCTACTGTTTTTTAAAAATTTTCTTATCTAAACTGTGTTTTCTCTTTTCTATAAATCTACTGTATGCATGAACTGGAAATTTTATTTTATATTTCATACATATTCTTGTGTATACTGAAGTGAAATTTTTTAAATATTCCTCAGACATTTAGCTAAAAAGCATATGTCGTAACAAAGAAAATGAACAGTTTATTAAATTCCTTATTGTACTCTGCAAAAATTATTTTTTTAAACAGGCTGATCAATTTTTTAAAAAAAAAATTTCACTTCTGTATAAAGATAAATGTTTATTTAATGCACAAACAAATTTTAAAGCTTTAGTCTTCAATAATTTCTTAGTAAATGTACATAAATATATCTCAAAATGCAATGCCCTTTTTCGTTGCACGAAACTTGTTACATACCAAAAAATACACACATTTCATGTTTAAAAACATGAAATCAGTTTTCTTGTTGTTGTTTTGGATACCATTTATGTAATATTTTAAGAATTTTTTAAATTCTGATACTTAAAGAAATTATGTTTACATATGAATATATAAAACATTAATAAAATTTTTCGATATGTCATATAATCATGTATTTTGTCTTATAAAGATTATATTTTTTAATTTGTGTCTTCTTTTTTCTAAGAAATTTATTGTTTGCATGAACTAGAAATATTTATCTTATATTTCATATATATTGTGTATACTGAAGTGAAATTTTTGAGATATTCCTCAGACATTTAGCTAAAAAGCAGATGTCGTAACATAGAAAAGGAAAACTTTTATAAAATTCATTATTTCTACTGTACAAAAATTACATTTTTAAACAGGCTGATCATTTTTTTTTTAATTTTACTTCTGTATAAAGATAAAGGTTTATTTAATGCACACACAAATTTTTAAGATTTGTGT
Source organism: Trichonephila clavata (assembly GCA_019973975.1). Lineage (NCBI taxonomy): Eukaryota > Metazoa > Arthropoda > Arachnida > Araneae > Nephilidae > Trichonephila > Trichonephila clavata. Next base: position 3,593 of record BMAO01034540.1, read on the forward strand.
TCAATAGTTTCTTAGTAAAAGGTGCATAAATATATCCTAAAATGCAATGGCCTTTTTCGTTGCACAAAACTTGTTGCATAGCAAAAAATACACAAGTTTCATGTTTAAAAACATAAAATCAGTTTTCTTGTTGTTGTTGTGGTTACCATTTATGTAATATTTTAAGAATCCTTTTGATTCTGATACTTTAAGAAATTGTGTTTACATGTGAATTCATTCTAATGAAACTTTTCGAAATTTCGTATAATGATGTATTACAAAAGTCATATTTTCATGTATTGACACATTTTCACATGGTATTTATGATGATTTATAATAATCTTGGATGACAATAAGGTATCAGAACAGAAAATTCTTCAAAAATTGATGCATAATTTGAGAAAAGTGATGCAAATGCTATAAAATATCTCGATAGTTAAAAGTGAAAATTCTATATATGTATTTTCTGAGAAATCTAAGTAAAAGAAATAATAAAAAGTCTTAAAAGTATTGAGAATAAGCTAATATTTAAAAAATAGTGCAAATACAGATTGTAATTCATAATTTTTTTGATGAAGTGACATTTTATAATAAAAATGCAATTATCTCAAAACGGTGTTTTTAAAAATGCGTGTACCATTTTCTCAGAACTTATTCAACAGAAGCACTTGCAATCTTCACTGAATATTACTGATATGTTAATATATATACTGAAGTGAGCTTTTATTAATATACCCATAATATTTTTGTAAAAGTCAGTTATCGTGAAAAAAATGACATTTTTCAAAAAATTCATAGTGATACTTTACGATGAAAGTGTTTGAAAAAACTAAAGAATATATTTGAAAAAGCTCACTTCAGTTTAAATAAAAAAAAGTCTAATTAATATACAGACAGAATTTTAAGTCTGTACATTCAATAGTTTCTGAGTTTCTAGTACATAAAAATGCTCAATTTAACATTGTCGGGATAGGGGGTACCGACTACTCTTAAGAAAAACGCCATAAATAAAAATAAATTGCACATAATGCAATTTTAGTTTCATTGATATACTACTTGATCCCTATAAAGTGTCACAAATCGCAGGAAAAAAATATTTTAAGAAATAAATATTTTATTAGCAATTGCATTTAATGTTAATGATTTTTCATCAAAATTACTGCATGTTCTAATCTAAAAGTGGCTGTAAAATGTGATTAAATGTAGGTGTCTTAAAACCTGTGGTTTGTTACACTCTAAAGGGCCCATAACATATGTGGTGACCTGTAGCCATCCCTTACATTAATACCTTCCTGTCTATCTGAAAATCCGGCTGGATGTGTAGGCGGACTTAAATGATCAGAAGACATAATTGCAATTCAAACATATTTATTGATGCTTATCAGTAAATAAATTTAGTCACAACACAATTCATTTTAAGAAAAATAAAGGAGAGTGGAGTAATAAAGTGGGGAATCAATACTAGCGGAATTTACAGAATTTTTCAACTGAATCTAGGAAAGCTTGATCGCGCACAATTACGACTACGCCACACGCGAATAATCTGAATTTCTTAATCAAAGTCACTGACGTTGTATTTTACAGCGGCGGTTCCTTCGTGACGACTCCAGGCCCTTTTTAGTGGCTGGAAGAATTGGTGAAGACTCCATGCACAGTAATAATGAATTTCACTATTTTCAATCCGCTTCTCTTCGCGTACATCTACACGTATCTGGCTAGCTATACTTGTCAACAACTTCGTGTCGACCTATCGATCTTTAATTCACTTGACTTCTCACTTAGTATTACTTCACTTCTTAACTCGCGAAAACACCGAACTTATATAATATATCTTACTTATACATAAATCACGCCTGGCTCTCGGTGAAGATTGTTTGAAATAAATAAATTGCTTTAAGAAAAATAGAAGAGGTTAGTAAAAGACCGTATAGATCCGCCACACATATATGTTATAAATTTCATTGAATTTGATTGGATTGTTTTGAAGATATCACGTTTTTCGTGCACAAATTATCATAAAAATTTCATTCTTCAAAAAACGCATTAAAATATTTTAATAAGTTAGATAAAGTAAATGCTATAAAAACAATTTAAGAAACTCTCTAGTTTTATGTATTAGTCCTTCTCTCTGAATAATTATATTTCTTTTTTTCTAATGGCTCGTACAACAGCAAACATCAAACACTTAAAAATCACTTTTTCAACCTAGTCGGATACCTTAACTTTCTCTTGTGGAAAATTGGGTCTTTAAAATATTTTTCCTTTAAATTGCATCCTCTCCCGAAGAAGAAGACGAATAGATCCGTTACAAGATCACGAACGTGTAACGAGTTCGAGCTCTGCGCCGCTGTAGACTTACCGTGTAGAAGGGCTGATGCTCGTTAAATCAGTCGGTAATCAAACATCCTCCCGTTAGTGTGGTGTGGAAGTTAGGAGAGGGGGTGCAAGCTCAGGTGTCGTCTACGTCATTTTACTATGGTTCAAAATTACGCTGTCCGTCGCGAAAAGCCCTAGTAGCTGATGGTGCTATCGTTAATATTCACTCACTCACGCACGGTATAGAGGGGCTTATGCTCGTTAAATCAGTTATATTTCAAAATACACCGATTGGCGTGATATAGCAGTTTGGAGAAGCGTGGGTTAGGAACTCTGGTGTCATTCTCTCCATGTGACCATGGACTATAATAATGAAGTATGTTGTCAATAGTAATTGGGGTTTTCAATACTCCGATGTTGATAGTCCTGATAGTTTGACTTGAATTAAATTAAATGGAAAGCTACAGTGCGCAGTATAAGGCTGCAACAATTAAAAAAATTTTTAATTGTTGCAAAAAAATTTAAAAAAAAAATTCAAAATTCAATTCTGAAAGCTAGCGCATTTGTATGTAATTAAGGCTGCGGTAACCGAGTGGTCAAGGTATAGAGTCATGGCTAGCATGTCATGATTTCATGCCCAGTACCACTAAGACCCGCCGTGTAGGGGGACGATGCATGTTAAATATGTCGAAAGCTCAAACGTCCTCCCTTTGGTGTGGTAGTTGGAAGAGTGGTTGCCTGCTCAAGTGTGGTCCTCGTTAGTGACGATGTTATTATTACTCACTCATCTACTCACTTACTTATATGTAATTAAATTGTATAATCGTCAATGAAGATGAGTTATGTTCCATAGTGTATGTGTGAATGTGCTTACTGTATGTCCAAATCTAAATCACATAAAGTAACATTTATGTTCATTAATATAAAAATAAACATGTGTAATATATTTTTATATTCTAATCAAGTTCTTAAAAATTTGTTTAAAATTTACACGAGGTGCTATTTTTTTTATCTTAAACTTCAAAGTTTAACTTAAAAATATCTACAGATGGAGAGAACCGTTCTTTCTATCTGAAAACAAAAACTGCTGCCTTGATCAATTCTGAAGTTAATGTTCTAAGAAACACGGAAGAGAAGTGTCATGTGTCAAGTTACTACAGATAAATCAAACGGAAGCTGCTCGAAATTTCAAATAGCTTCTATTATTCTTTGAATCGAAACAAGGATGGGAAGAAATTCAAAGTTGAAAATATCAGTTATCTATTGACTGTCAAGAACTCCTGTCTAGGGACACCACCTTAATCTTGTGAACAGGGTGGGTGAGAGAGAGAGAGAGAGAGAGAAATGATCTGCTAGTATCACTATAAGCAATCGAGTTAGTTCAAAGGGAATTTGGAATTAAGTCAAAGGTGATAAAATTATTTGATGGATAAATTGAATTTAAAGAAAATTTAACAACAATTCCTGTAACAGAATAAGATAAAATAATACAAGTAAAAGCAAATTTAAAGTGGAACTCAACATATACAATATATATATATATGTTTCATGCTATACATATGCTTGGTTAATTCTAGTACAATATATTTTTCCATCATTTTTTATATTGTGTTTATTGAAATCTGGTTTTAATCTTCTAGTTTTGTTAGTGGTATAATTTAGTACTATCAATTTTATTGTACTGTGTATTGTTTTTATTTTATACTATATATATATATATATATTATAAAGAGATACAGAAGAATATAGACTAAAGATTTCAGAATATTCAATACTAATTTTTTGAGAAAAAAAGAATAATGATTTTTTTTTGTCATTGTGTTAACAACCTTGATTTAGATACAAATTAGCTTTCATAAATGTACGTTGTGGTTACGTCAAATATATGAATAAATGAAAAAAGTACTAAAAATAGACTTGATATTAAAATGACAAAAAATAACAACTTTTCCAGTTGTTTATGCTTTGAAAAGAATCACTTTTGAGTATACTTTGTATCTAAGTGTATGTTTGTATCCTGAATAGGGAATATAAGGTTTTAAAAATAGTTTAAGAGTTATGTAAAGACTTCTATGATGCTGAACAAGGAGTTTGAAAATATCGTTTTAAGTAAAAAATGTCAAATACTTCATTTCTAACATTCATTATTAAATCCTCATACTGAATTTTCAAAAACTATTATCATGTGAGCGTCACCACTAAACCAGGGCTAATAAATCAGCTCATAAATACATTATAAAAACTCTCTCTCATTCGAGTCATTCTTAAGTTAATCAATTATTTAATATATTGTATCCTTTGAAATGGTGCTGCGGATTGGTTATTACCATAGTGGACTTGGTACATTTCCCGGGAGCTGGTATCACATTTCAGAGCGGCACCATATAGGTGGATATCAATGCCTCTATGTGATTTTCACATCCAGTTTCCTGAAAGGCACTAGGAAACTGTATCTATGAAATTGTACTAGGAATTTAATTTTGTCGACAACACACAAATCAAACATACACTCTGGTGATATTTAGCATGGGGCATAATCATACGACAAAGACGTCGTCAATTTCTTTGTATTATGAAAATTCATCGACTTGGGCGGGGGTCGAACTCGCACACTTGAGCGTACAAAGCCATTGCGAAACCAACTACGCCACTCATCAGGTGTTCTTTAATATATAGTAGAAGAAAAAGAAAATAACTGCAAGTAAAATAAGCCCGTAATTTTGATGAAGTGACGTCCCCGCTTTCATATCTTTCCCGCATTATAAAGGACGTATTGATAGGGTGACCAATGACATGCTTTGGGGAGGGGGGTTCTTATCAAAATTTCTCTTGTATCAATTGAGATATTAAGTAGCTTTCCTACTATGGAAAGCGAGTCGCGTTTGTAAAAAACCTTTAATTAAATTAATTAGATTTTAGAAATGTTTTTTAATTTGTGTTCAATAACGTTTTCCAATATGAGTCCTTCTTCCTACTAAAAATTTAATTGAATTAATACATTTGGAAAAAGAAAAAAGGAATGCTACAATTAGAAGTAATTTTTTAATTACTTTTCTAAGCATGTAGCAATAAGGTTATAATGTTAAACAGATTGGTGTTATACGGTTAGTTAAATGAAATAGAAGAAATTTTTAATTACTGTAAAACTTTTTAAAGTAAAATATATTCCAGAATGTTTACTAATTTCTTACACATAATTATCTGTTTTAACGGGAATTCACTAAAAATATTTTTGACTTTGGTTTAAAATAAATTCTGGTATGTAGTATACGGAATTCAAGTTTTCCTTCAATAATTCAATTTCGTACATACATAACATTAATTGCTATGTATATATTTTGCGATAGAATGATAAATTTCTACCAATGTTCTTCTGAATCAGAAAATTAACATTTCTTTCTCCAATTACTAAATGCTCATGCTTCCTGTTTCGATCACCTTCAGTGATATTCTTCCAATGGAAATATTTCTTTTATACTGTGAATTATTTTCTTAAATGAAATAAATGCTTATATTTGATAAACACTCTAGCTATTTATTTTCAGAGACTACATTGAATATTTATTATCATATGTATGTATATATATTTAAGATACTAAATAGAAGAATTTATATATAGAACAGAATTATAATATATATATATATATATGATTCTAGTTATCTTCTTATTTTTTATATTATTAGAACATATGTTAATTGAAGTCAAATTTTCGTTATGCTATTACTTTTTTGTGAGTCCATTGATTTTTTTTGCCACAATTGTTAATACATTTCTTTTCGTGTACGAACACGTGCATTCACGCGTGGTACATGTTTCACAAATTTGTCAAGATTTAGTACAGTAAATAAAATTTAATTTTACATTTCCTTCCTTAATATTTTACAAAATAAAGCTTATAAGAATCATTATAAACTTGATATTTTGATGAAAATTACATTTTTATATGAACAGAACATTTTATACATGAGGAATTAAGGATAAAAACTTTAATTTGTACTCTATTTTCTTAAAATTTTTAATATCTTTGCTTTCTTATCATTATACAGAATAAAAGAAAAAGCTCTTATATAAGCAGCACATTTGGTATTTTTTTTAAAAATATTACTATGCCAAAACTTGACATTTTATATTTCAGGAGTAATTATTTCTGAATTTTTTATTATTTGTTCTCGGTACACCCTATGAAATGTTTGCAATTTAGATTTATTCAATAAATATTTTCATAACTATATTTTATTTCAATTAATACAACTTATAAAGGTATAATTTTTTGACAGAAAAATAACACGAATATGCTTTTATTTAATTATATTCTCGTGGGTGATATAACGTGAGTGTTCACTTTTAACGTTGAATAAGGAAATTAGAAGAATACTGAGTCCTCATCAACCATTTTCCTACCTCAGATTCTGATGTGGAATGTCCTGAAAGAAATGAAACATTAAAGTGTTGCAAAAAAATCAAGATAGAATATGTTTGACGTTTTTAGATTCTTTAAGAGATAGATGAAACTTTTTAAAAATAAATTTCGAAGAATTATACATTCATAATGGAAAATATATAATTTTTTTGAATATTTATTATAATTTTACCTTTCATTGCGATAGCTTTACATTAAACTTTTGATTCAATTCGGGTTTTTTATAACGGAAAATTGAAATGCACACTTATAAAACACATTTGTATACTCATTATTTTTTAACACGAAAAATGAAAGCATAAAAGTTTATAAAAAAATGTGTTATGGGAAACTAGTAAGGATTTTTATACTTAAATCTCAATTCTAATGAAATACATTCAATTTAATACCAGATTCTTGGTACCAAAATTCCAAATGTCTTTGATAAATCAAAAAATTTAATACAAACAGTGTTTAAGTATTACATTGAAACATTTTAGTTTGCTTTCTTTTTCAAACCCTCATTTATTTCCTACAATTTCAAAAAAAAAAAAAATATTTAAATCTTTCTAAGAAACAAGAAATCGATTATTTATATGTGTTTTACATCAATTTAAATAAAAAAAAAGAGTAAGAAAGGATTTCGTAGAACAGTTTCTAGTCAGAATCCATTTTAATTGATTGCCCTTTAATTTCAATGCAATTCCCTTTGCAATCATTTTAAGAATTGAAACATAATAGAGGAATCAAGGTATTATTTTGAAGTAGAGATTATTATTGTAAATGTTATACTCTACCCCAAAAAATCGGGAGCTTTTGAAATGACTGCTTCAAATTCTAAAAAAGAGAGCTTTCCATCGTCATCCAGATCTCCTTCATCCAAAACTTTCTCGACTACTAAAGCAACTTCCTCTTCATTTAGTTCAGCTCTCGTCAGAGCAGTAACTGCTTGTTCTAGATCTTTGGGACCGATGAACTGATCTCCATCGTAATCTAATGAAAAATCGGTAATAGAAAATAATAAAACTAGGTACAAAAAGGAAAATTATATACACAAATTTTTAAGTAGATTTAGATTTTATAATTTGAAGAAACTTATATTAAATATTTTAATACGAGCACACACATAACTTTCTATTATGTAATATTTGCTTAGATTAAAACCTGAAAAAAATATCTAAAAGTCTGTAATCTTAGAAATGGTCTTGAATCAAATCATCTTAAAATAAAAACTAAATTTTTCTTAATATTTGCTAATTTTAGAACATATCCATGTCACTTACATACAATAACACAATAACATTTAACAATATATTACATAGTAATATTCCTTTTAGCGATATTTATGTTATATATATAAATGGAAAAATTTAAAATATTTAATTGAAATAAAATGCAAAATAAATAAATAAACATTTATAAAAATTATTCACTCTCTTGCAATAAGCTCTTATTTCTTGTGAATTAAAAATATATTAACGACAGTAAATTTTAAATTTACATTAATTAAGGGGACCTTAAGAAAAGAAAAGAAAAGTGAAAATATAAGGCAAAAAGTTAATTCAGAAAAGTGTATTAAAAATATCAAATGTTAAAACTTTGAAATTACTTAATTTTAGCACAAGAACTGCCACCAAAACTCTTGACAGTTTCATTACATTTTATTATGCCTTTAGTTAAATTAATGCAATATAGCTTTGCTTGTGAGAGGGAAATAGCAAACAATGCACTATTCTCCAATTACTATGGTTAATATTTAGAAAATTAACTAACTAACTTTTTCCAGCAATTCCAAGTGAAAGTTAATCCAATCTAAACAATAAAATGTATTATCAGTAAGCATAGCACTTTCAGCGAAAATAATATATAAATATATAAAAATACTAATAATAATATATAAAAAAAAAGAAAAACAAATTTAATATAAATCAAACTTTGAATTTGGAATCAAATTAAACTGAAGAGTTTGATTCCATTTTCTAGTATAATTAAAATATTCTCACACAAATATTATTTCAAATATGTTTTGAAGGAAAAAATTAAATTACCAAGAAAAAAAATCCAAAACTTTATAAGAGAATTTGATTTATATAAACCAAGTTATTTTATTACTATAGAAAAAAAAAAAAAAAACAGATATTTTTTCGACTGAACTGTTATTGTAATTTTATATTCATAAATCATTATCAATTTATAAATTATGACAAAACATTCAGTAATAGTCCAAGAAAGGATTATATAGTTTTCGAAATGTTTTAAATTTATCATGCTAAATATTATTTATAAAAGAGTATTTTTTTTTTGAGAACTTTTAGCGGAAAGGATTTATCTAAACACTTTCACTAAGTCTTTAAGTTATTATTTGTACTTTCATAAAAGTAAACTAAGCTTAACATTAATGACCGTAATATTTTGTGACTTTCGATGTCTTGATAGATTTAGTTTTGTTTTTAAATTTAATAAAATAAATTTTTTTAAATATTTTTTTAAAGAAAAATAAATTTTAGATTCGATAAATATTTAAACAAAAGAGACATAAATATTTTATCTTCTTAGATTTATTTTTTTCCAATGTTATATATATATATATATATATATATATATTTGAGATATTCACATAATATTTTATTTTGCAAGTTTATTTGTTTTTAATATTTAAAGTTATGTACATGTGTGAAAAAATTATGACGATCAACTATGCTTAGTATCTAAATTTAAAAAAAAAAACAAGATCTATCATTGCTAAGAGTTTCTACTATAGAGCTAATGGTTCCTGTTAAAAATAAACGTTATAAATATATGTATATTGAAAACGCAAACATAAATATCCCAAAAAAGTAAATGAAATGTATGTACAAAACCAGTTAAAGAGATAAAATAAAACAAAAAAAAATTGTTAAAACACCAATGCTGAAGGCGTAGTTCTTGGATTTTTATTATAAACTTGGTTCTTTGTTCAAATACTTTGTGCATTTTGTAACAAATTGATTTTTATAATATATCTGTAATTATGTATTAACCCATAATTTCAGTTTGGATTTAAAATTGTGGCATCGTTTGTACTTGCATACTTTCACAATGAGTCATGAAAAGCTTGAACCGATGGTTCTTCCAGTGTAACTGGCTAAACATAAATTAACAATAAGTGAAGTGAATTCATGTTTCTCTTTTGAGGCAACTGCATAGAGAAAAAATTTGCCTGCTTTATTTTTCAACAGCAATCAGTTATCAGCAATTATCTGGCTGCAGCTTCTTTACAGCACATTAAATCAAGTCATCAGCTGATTTACTGCTGTAAATTAAAATTATTTTTTATGTTAAATTATAAATAAAAGTTGTTATTGCTAATATGGCTGGCGATCTTTTTAGCATGGTGTAGTTTTAAACTAGTTTAGTTACTTCTTACGACAATCTGAGTTTCCTCAACAAAATTATTTTAAATTTCAGAAAATTAAATAGATAAAAATTTTCTTTAAATTAGCCATAGTAGATCGAAAAAGATGGGTAGTGAAAAGTGAATATAAAAAGCAAAAAGTAATATATATATGGATATATAAGTGAAAAACGACCCACTCACACTCACAAGGTCTTTGGAACTATTAGATGAACAGTCTTGAAATTTGGAAGGAATACTCCTTTTAACGTGTAGAGATCAACTAAGAAAGGATTTTTGGAAAGTTTACTCCACAGAATGGGGGGGGGGCGATTTCGGGGGAGTTAAAAAGAAAAATTTTCGTTTTTGAGTTATTAGACCAACAGATTTGAAATTCAGTAAACGCGTTTCCCTTGTTGAGTTGAGAGACGTTAAGTACCTGTTTTTTTCAGAAATTAGTTCCTAGGGGAGATTGCGGGGACGTTATAGATATAATAGATCTTGTTTTTGAACAATTAAATTTACAAACTTGAACTTTGGAAAATGGCCTTCTGTTGAGTAGGGATGCAGTAAGGAAAAGTTTTGCGGCGATCGGCTTCCAATGGAAAGGGGAGGGGTGGGTTGCGGGAAAGTTATAAATAAAAAAAATACTTCCTATTTGAAGTATTACACTTGCAGACTTTTAATTTGTTAAGCATATTTCTCCTGTTAAGTAAATGTTCCTTATAAAAGAGTTCTGCAGAAATCGACATTTAAGGGGGTTATGAGATGGTAGCAAAATCAAAAGTAAGTTTTATCTTGCAATTGTTATCTTCCATGATTTTATTGAAATTGAAACTCGCTTATTTAGAATAAGAAATGAACGCAGTGTGTTTCAGGCTGATTACTTTGCATAGCTTAAACAGTCTCTTGAATCTATTATAACTAAAACCTCTCATAGAATTTCATAATTCACAGTGGTTTTCTTTCATCCAACGCCTTAAATAACATTAATTCCCAAAATCAACTAATTTTTAAAACGCAAATTAATTTCAATTTTCTTCGAAGCAGAGATGTACAAGTTTTCTTTTGTTCTATCGCATTGGAAATCTACGGCAATTGCTGAAAGGCCTGCAAAAGAAGCGACAAAATTAAGCAATATGATTCCTATGGACATTCCGAAATCATAGTATAATAATGTTTTAAAGGAAAATATAATTTTGGAGTGGAATAACTTGTATCAAATATCAAATAATGCTCATCTCACCAAGGAGTTCATTCCCTCTTTTCAGAGACGATTGAAAACTAAACACTTTCAAACAAATTTTAAAATTACCCAGTTTCTTAATGGGCATGGAAACTTTAAAGCTTATTTGAAACACTTCAATTGGTTGCCTACTGACCAGTGTCCTTGCTTGTCAAGCATTTGATACTTGTTTGTACTAAATTCACTTCCGAATCCGTACGCTGAATGAACGGCATACCAAAGAACAAGATATCGTTACCGCCTCCTTTCTCTGCCTTTTTACAGAGGAAATCATATTTTACATCGTTTTGAGCATACATTAGAAGCATTGTTTCCTGTATTATTTAGATTGTAAATTTTGTGTGTTTGCTAACATTTACTGTACGTGAATGTGTATTTATACAGGGTGTCTCGAAACGACCGCATAATTTCTGCACAGCTAAATTCCTCGTTGGGAGTGCATAAAAACTGCCCAAAGAAGCGTTCCTGTACGATCCATAGTTTACGAGAAAAATACGAAAAACAAAGCAGGGCGTCACTTCCGGTGCAAGAAAAAAACACTTTATTGAACATATCAACAGCAGTATATGCCCAATTTAAGGCAGGTGTTCAAAATGTCCACCGTGCATGTCGAAGCAGGCTTGAGCACGCCGTCGAATGGCTGTCATCACACATCGCAGCATCGTGGGGTCCACCGAAGTACAAGCAACTTGCAGACGAGCAACTAAGTCCATTTGTGTTGCACTACGTCTCGATACACCACCTTGAGATGGCATGTCGCAAGTACATGTCGCAGTAGTCACGAATGTAATACATGGCCACCATACAAATACTACCGGTGGCTGCAAAATGCAGCCTTTTAAATACCAGTTCAACGGCGGCTTAACATCATTCCACGGCGTGCGCATGCATGACGCGACATGCGCGACGAACGTTTTAAGCATTATCGTCTGGAAAGATATGCAGTTGTTGATATGTCCAATAAATTGTTTTTTCTTCCCCGGAAGTGACGTCATATTTTGTTTTTCGTATTTTTCTCGTAAACTATGGATCGTACAGGAATGCTTCTTTGGGCAGTTTTTATGTACTCCCAACGAGGAATCTAGCTGTGCAGAGTTTATGCGGTCCTTTTGGGACACCCTGTATATGTTTCTATGTGTGCATATGTGTGTGTCTGCATGTATATATGTGTGCGTGTGTATGTATGTGTTCTTTATGTATTTCTATTTTGAAAATCTTATTATTATCATGTTTCCTTATCTTCCCCATCGTATAGTTTTAACTACTGAATGTTTCTGTTTGCATGTGAGCAATCTTGTATTTTCTTTGTATTTATTGTCTTTGCATCCATTTTTGTTTATTTTCCCTTTTGATTCCCATTTGTGTCTATATCCTTCTACTTTAAACTTTCTACCCTTAGAGATTGAGTGTTGATTTACGTTTGTAAGCCTTGTGCTATACTTGTCAGCACTTCCTAGATTCTTAAAAAAAAAGGGGGGGGTATGAAGGAAGAGGAAGTTAAAAATAAAAAAGAATTAGCGTTTTTGAACCATTTAAACATTACGTTTTGAACAGAGTTTCGAGATCTACAGACAAGAAATTTGGCAAGTATGTTTCTTTTAATGAATAGATATCCGCTTAAAAGGTGTTTGTGAAAATCGACTACGAGTTGGGTGGTACAGGGTAGTAAATGATAAATATTCTCCTGTTCAGAAATTGAAGTCCTTTTTCCATTCTAAATCAAGAGATCAGAGTTATAAGATTATTCAATACGATTGAATGTTTATTACTAGAACTCCGATAACAATGATCTGAAGAAAATAATGCATATATATATATATATATATATATATATATATATAGTCTTACAAGTCTTGGAATATCAGCGAAGCGGGTGAGTACCGGCTAGTGTTTGAGGGTATAATGGTTTTATATATTATTGCAAATATATACATAATTTGCAATATATTTTAAATATTGGCAACAAAATTACAGTAAAAATATAATATTTTAAACTCGTTTACCAAAACGTAAATAACGAACAGAAACAGCACAAAGGTCTTTTTCTTACATATTTTAATACAAAATACACTACATAAGCGAATATTTGCCAAAAGAGTTACAAAACGTTTTAACTGTTTCAATATACTACAACTATAACAAAAATTGTATGACGATATTCTTCTATCTCAGACTTCTTACATTTATAGATCTCTCGAAAAGCAATATTCAAGTATTCATATTGGATGCATGTTTTTAAAATAATGATACTTCTTTCACGTTTCACTCTTACCGTATATTTTGAAAGCATAGACCTGTTTGACGTTGCGCGGAGCCTGTTCACTGAAGACCGAAAACATGTCGAGGAAGTCATCGAATGTCAGGTTTCCACTCCCATCGTTCGAGAACACTTTGCAAATCCTCTGTCGAAAAGGATTCTCCTGTACGAACCGGAACAAAAGAAGAGTATACTTTAGTATATAAATGCATGATCCGCGTCAAAGGAGGCATTGGTATTCAAATGCAAAAGAGTAAACAAATAAATAAAGTAAGCTGCTTTCGCACTCGAAGTTGTTTTGAAGTTTAGAAACTCCATGTATTGATGCTCTGGATTTTCATATAATCCCTTCTATGGTACTAAAGAATTGGTACAGGTACCTTTACAGAAAATATCACATAAAGCGCTTATTTAAATTGGGGGACAACAATGCCTCCATTGAAAATTGTGCTTAAGTTGCATTGAGACTAGTGTGCAAAATGAATGTTTTTTTTTATTTAAACTTTATCTTACTTTTTCTTAAATTCTAAAAAAACTTCGGGAAATAAAAGAAATTATTTATTAAGTATTTGTAATTTGTCCTTATTCCGAAACTTTTTTAATAATTCGTTCACATCCAAAAACTGTTTCAATAGTCATATTCAATATCATCCCAAATTGTAATAATATTGAGGAAATGTTTAAGATTCGTTCTTTCCTTTCTTCATTTGGCGTGACTTTTCTCACTTAATGCGTTTCTGGTTCCTTCTGCAATGCACACCAATACTAGCTGAGAGAAAGCGGTGAAATGATAATATATAATTTAGCATAATGGATATAAATTTCTCTTTTTCCTCTCTTAGACATCATGGAATAAACACAAAAAAATCTAGACACATTCCTTTTGTTCTCATTATCTTATAGTTTTGTCTAACTGAACGCTTAACACATATCATCATTGCAAAATATAAAAATATTTGTTTGATATTAAACACATTGATAATGATATTTTATTCATAAATTTTAACAAAAATTTATAATATATAAATTAAGACTTAAGATTAAAACTTTTTTCCAATCTGATGATAAATGCATTAGAACATTAATGAAAATTGACATGTACTGAAAACTCATTTTCTAATATCTCACAAAAATATATATATATGATTCCTTGTTCTACTTGTTTTTTGCCTTTTATTTATTTTTTTTTAAATTGGAGGCATTTGTATTTGCATGAAACATTATTTTTAATGAAATACGAATTTATATGTTTCAAATAACGATGCTATTATACTACAAAAATTTTTAGAATTATTGTTAACTATGTTTGTCCAAATCAGTCATATATATATATATATATAAGACCAGAATATGTTACTGTTAAAATATTAGCAACTAGTCGAAGTTAAGTACAATAAAGTATCATAAATAATTTTATTTATATGAAATCTAAAATTGTAAAACTTACAATGGTGTTAAGAAAATTTATTGATATTAATTAATTTCTGTTTATAATTTTCTAAGATTACAACTACGTACAATTCATTTAATTTTTATTGGTATATTTTAACAATCTATTATACGGGTTTCAAACCAGGTACAAGTAGAATTAAAAAAGACTACTTTGTATATTTTTAACGTAGCATTTCATTTGAAATTATTTCTAATTCTGACACTAATAAATTTTTCTCTTCCTACAATTATAGATGTGGACAAAAGTATAAATCAAATTCTTTTCAATCTCCCAAACTGAAAGAAAAATAAACTTTTTACACATGCCAATTTGAGAGTAATTTATCATCTTCACACCCTTTGGCATTTGAAATGAAATATAGTTCAAATTGTAGGTTTGGAGGATATTTGAGTAGTTCCGGTAAGTTATCATTCGCTTAGTCATTTTTTAAAGAAATGACAGGTTTCAAAGACTAAGGATAATTTTTTTTATTTTAACAGTGACAAAGCATTCAAGATAAACGTTCAATAAAAGACAAAGTAACAAGAAATGAGTAGCAGTCTTCAAATATGGAAACATTTCCACGATAATAGCTTTCTATGACATTTCTAGAGCAAATTTCAGTAAAAAATTGAAGTACTTTCAATTTATCTAAATTAACTGAATTAATTTTATCTCATCAATAATTGTGATTCCACAGAAACAAAGCTTGGGAGATATTTCTTAAAGAATTATCTAAGTTGTTGAAGAGGAAAGAAAATTTATATTATTTCATATAATTAGAACGTTTTTTGATAAGTAGTACATTTTTAAAGCTTATGCTGAAGTAATAGTCACGATGATGCATTAAAAGATTTTTTTAAAAAAAAGAAGTTTGCTATTTGTATACACTCAAACGAGTTTCAACTTGAGGTCTAGAACATCAACTTCTTTTTAAGGCAAATGAAACAAATTAGCTACAGCAATTGAGTACTAAGTAATTTGAAGTTAAAAATTATTCAAAATTTGAAGTAATCACATTCAAAGCTAAAACAGTTTAATAGCTCTCAGTAAATAGACTACATTCTTTATAAGATGAACATCAATTACAAATTATCCACAACACTCACAATTGCTTCCTGATAAAGACCGCTAAGTACTGAGGAACGGAATACATTCACTCCCTCTCATTACAAATTTACATAAATAACTTGGAAATAAGCATGTAATCATTGGAAAAATTAAAATCTTTAGAACAGAATAAGCTTTAATCAAGATAGAGAGACTGCAAATAAAAGTGTCCATCTCAAAATTGTAAACTATTACCAAGATTTAATCTTTCTGAAGGGGAAAACAGTTTAATAAGACTGAAGGTAATTTACATGTTTAATGAAATAATTATTTTATTATCATTAAAATAGTTCACTGATTTACGAAACACGGATATTTATTGAAATGTTAATATTTAAATATTGTATTCGTTAACGTTTGGAAATTTAAATAATTTAAATCGATAGTGGCTTTTTAATGCATGGTACTTAAAACAGGGACATTTAGAACACCTATTGTAAAGTGTACTTTTCAGTATTTTTAAGGTATTTCAGCTATCAATTAATTTAAAATCAGTTAAAAAATTTTTAATTAAATCTTTATTTTATATTTATAAAATTCTCAATAATTAACTTTTCAAAGAAAATTTTCTTGAACATTTCAATTTAAAATATGTCTTTAGATACATTTGTTTTTAAAATCCTTGCATTCTCATCTATTTTTGATGTTAAAACCAATTCAAATTCGCAATAGCTCTACATATTGAATAAAAATAATTACTTGAAACATTTTCATGAATATATACACACTCATAATCACAGCAATCTTTAAGTAAGAAAAACTAATTGTATTTCATAAAAACCAAATTGGTGTAACCCATTTTTGCATAAATTTGCGTAGGGGGATAAGTATATAAATAGCATTATTTAATCAAAGGTGTTAAAACGTTTTCTGATATGCACATCATGGGATATGACAAACAATAATGAATCATGCGTTGTGCGAAAAATGTGTACCTCAGTGAATTCCTGCTATACAGCGTTAAATTTTAGTGTGCAAGGACGCAAAATTGTTTATGTTTTTGATCGGCTTCTAAGAATCAACTGGAAGAATCTGTAAAATGGTAATTACTGGTCTCTTAGAATCACGGCAGGTAATCATGGAAAAAGTAAGATTTATGATTATTCCCAGGTAGAGACAGTATTTTTGCTATGGAAACAATTTCAGAACTCTGGAACTGCTTAAAATGAGGCTGTTCAATGTCATAAACATATAACAACTGCTTTGCAAAATCGACATATACAACAACCATCCATCGTATTTAGTAGTTACATTTATAGCTTGCAACTTCCCCTGGAACTGTTGTATCATTGCGAATTGTCAATGAAACAAGTTTTTATTCCAGAAAATCAGATATAAATGCTTCGCTGTCATTGAGGTAAAAGAGAGGTAGCTTGGAACTCAAAACAACATAACTGGATAGAACATGAAGTGATCCATGTTCTCTTTACTAGTGAGCTTAGATTTTGTTTACCATCTAATTCTGGAGGATGTTGTTCACCTGAAGAGAGTTAAGAACGCAAAATTTCCAATCTTACAAATTTCGAATCTTGCAAAATATGACTGCTTTAGTTGTGTGAGTGAAATGGTATGAATCTTAGGTGACCAAAGGTTTAAATGGAACTTTTTTAGACGTTAATTCTCATTTAGATCAACTAAAATTCGTTGAATAATTCTTTAAAAGAGATGTCATTGAAGGAATACCATCTTCAACTAAATTTCATAGTATTAAACCAAAATAGGAAGAATGAATGAAAATATTTTTGGAAAAGCATTTACACGAAGGTTAAATGCTTCAAGACGGCACTGCTGGGATATATATATATATATATGTCCATGATAAAACATTTATGCATAGAATCATTTACTTCAGTACAAAAATCCTTTTTGTGAATACACAACTCCAGATAAAAAAAAAAGTTAGGAAAAATTATATAATTCTTACTGACATATGGGGTTGTGGAAATTGTTAGATAAATCTATACCAAATTTCTGTAGAATCAAACAAAGTAGTATTTAGAGTTTGCACACAGAAATGAAAAACACAAATATTCAAATCTAAATTTTTTTCTTTTCTTTAAACCAGGTAGGTCCTAATGTAACTATAACATTTATAGGTATGCAACATTTCGCTTTCATACTTTCAATTAATCCATGATGTTAATATTAAAAACCTTAAGTTCAGGCATTTTCTCTACTTTTTCTAATGGCACCGTGACAGTGTGGGCTTCATCTCCCGTCATTACTGAGGGAACTCTGTGTGGATCCAACTCTCGATAGCGTTTGAATACTCTGAAAAAAAAATGCATAGAAGATATTACACAGCACAAATATTTTACTACGTTTTTCTAGCATGAAAATACTGCGTTTTTATTGTCAATCTAATTAAAAATATAATTTTAGCTTCAAACATATAGTCTTTTTCTTAACTGATTTGAAATCTGTTTGCTTCAGATTCTTCAGTTCACCAAATTTATAACAATAATACCTACAAAAGCAAAACAGTAGTGTATATAAACATAATTATATGTTGTATTTTTGTTGAAGAAATTTATTTTGAATCCTTATACCTTAAGACAAAAACTAAACATAGAAATATATATTTAAAATAATAATAGGAAAGCAAAGTATAATCTTTTGGTTAATACATTAAAGTTAATTTATGAAAGTTCTTAGCTTACTTTCTAAGACACAAAAATAACCATGCAATATGCAATTTAAAAAACATTTTTTTATTAAAATATACGTGTGTTTACAGAAGCTAATATATGTGTTTAAAAATGTGAAAAATAATAAATGTATTGATTACAGTACGATTTGTAAAAGACATTTAAGTTAAAAAACTAATTATTTAAAATTAAATAAAAGAAAGTATATTCAAGGAAAAATTATTAATTAAATATCAAAATATTTATAAGGTCCATTTCTCAAACTTCTTTAACACTAGGTTGCACAAGGAAGTCATTTTGACTGTTTTTTAATTTCCATTAGAAAAACAATGACGTATATAATGACACCATTTTTTAGAATTTTTTAGAATATATTATTTTCCACGAGAAGTAAAATTTTTTATTATTAATATTTACTAGTAACTTGTTATATGACTGAAAATAATATAAAAATAATAAAAATTAATTTTAAACAAATTTCCTTACACATCAGTTATTCCTTCACAATGGAGTCATTTTGACTGATTTTGGGCAATGTAGGTATATAATAAATTTCAGTCTTTCTAGTGTTAATAATATATTATCGGGTATTGATAGCATTAATAAAAAGTAAGTGAAAACAATTAATGTAAAAAATGTAAAAAAAAAATGCAAAAGAAAAAATTAATGTACAAAATAATAATGTGAAAAGTTAGTGTTTTTAATTTTAACTACAACTGATACTTAGTAAGATAACTAATTCAGAAAGAAAAAAAAAGATAAAAATTAAATTTAGAGCAAATAAAACAATCATTGCAACTGTTTAGATGAAGGGTTTATAGATTAGCAAAAATAATTTATATAAATCAAACCTTCCAATGAATCAATTTTTTTTCACCAAAAGTTGAAGAGAAATACAATAAGCTATGTGCTAAATTTCTATATTAAAATATGATCTATTTCATAATTAATTTTTTGAATAAAAAATGCATGATATATGAAAAATAATTTAGGTAAAGGTTTTCCTCGCCCACCCTTGAAATCTCTAAATCTTTATTTGAACATTTAATATATATTATTGCTACATTCTTCGGAGTAAATGGAATTTTAAAACATGTCATACAAAATAATTTTCATTGATTTCATAGATTCAAACATTTTTTAGAATATTATACTGAGCACCTACTAATTTTTATTTTACTTTTTAAAGGAACTTGCTAGCCTTTGAATTTTTTTTTTTATTTACGTATTAAAAATTTTATTTTAGCATTTCATATAATGTTTTTATTCAAGAAAATTATACGAGATGCAATTTTTTACATATTATCCACACAATTTTAAAAAATTAAAATTTTTTTAATAAAAATTTGAAATGTTCTAAAATGTTATTCCTTCTGTGAATATTATTTATTTTTTGATCTGAAAATTTTTATAAATATTTGTAAGGATGTTCTAAGCAACTTCAAGGATCTATTTCACAATAATTTAATTAGTTTTGGAGAAAAAAATAAAATGGTGTTATTCAAGCTAAAATTCAACGAAAAAACCAATATGTCTACATTAATTTTTTTTAAATATTCAGTTTAGAGCAGAAGGGATCCCTAATTTTATTACACATTTTACATAGAGCATACAGGAAAAAATGGAAGTGATTGGTATATAATTGTGGAAGTAGTAACATTTTAAATGCACTAATGTATCAAAAATCACTAACTGAGAGAAAAACCACTTTAATGTTTATAATTCTTAAAAAAATAATTGTAAAATAAACTTAATAAACTTAAAATGCCTTTTAAGACATTAGTTATATATTTTTCTTTAAAATAACTGCATTTTCGTCTTTTATCAACCCATACATTTTTACAAATGAGCAATTTTTGAAAGTATTCATTGCACAAGAAAATTCAAGAAAAAATGTTACAACTTTTTTTTTTTGTCATGAGAGAAATTTTAGTTTTTTTTTGCACATAATATTTAAGTACTATATTTTTTATGAAAAATATATATTTGGGGAATAAAAGCTGAAATTATGAAATTATTAATATAAAATGCCTTAATTCAAAAAGTTTACATGCCCACAATTCACATAGAACAAAAATTACATTATTGTAATGCATCGGTAATATTCTGCTTTCTATATTACACCTTCACTTTTATAGTTACATTTTCTCTTTTTAAAATAATCTCTTGATGTTACATTCCAGGCTTCTATTGATTAAATTATTTTCTAAAGCTCTTGTAACGATTATCTAATACTATTACAACTTTACTACATTATTAGAGTATATGTATTCATTAAATTCTCGTTGAATTTAGTATTAAATTTGCGGAATATCAAAAACTGATACTTGAAAATTTTCAAATCCATTTTTTTATTGCTGTATGTCCCTTGATCCTCCATTTATAACAACTATTCCTTTAGTTTTTTGTGGCAAAAACTTTTCTTAAAACTTTATTGAAATTGTTACATGTACTTATTAAAGTTTTAGCTTACTTATGAAGGCAATAATTTAAATAGAGTGATCACTCTCTTTAAAAAAGATTTTTTTTTTTTTGTAATTTAGATCTGGATTGATGTTAAATTTAGATAATTAGAAGAATAAAATCATTTAGAAATGAGAAAAGCTTAATAAAGAGTTGCACCTTTATTTGAAATTCCAGAAAGAAAATTGTTAGAAAATGATAAACACTATAATAAAGAAATTTAATTTTGTGTGTAAAAAAGTACTGCAGTATTAAGTAAAATAATTTCTGAGCAACAGTCTTTTCCTCATATTATTTGCTTAAAATACTAGTTGCTGCACTGAACATTTGCAAAGTCTAATGGTAATTAATATGAATTAATATAATAGGACACAAACATTAACTAATGAGTGAAAAATGTTCTGTATATTTTTAAATAATATTAATTATGATATTTATTATTTTTACGATTAAATAGTCATGTTCTTTGGCATTTTAGTTTAGTTTGTTATTGGGGTTATTCATAATCACGTAAAGAAATAATATTCAGACTTATGGACAATATTCTGTTACAAATGTTCAGCAATTTTTCTGATGAGCGTTTTATTTATTTTTGACAAGATATCCGTGTTTTCTTTCCAAAATATTAATACTTCTTTTCTATCTTGTCAGACATAAGATTCTCTCTGCAATATATTGCTTTTCTTTATTCAATGACGATGTAAATTCTGCTAACATGTCCAATGTAATAAAGCTGCCTATAAATAGCTCCTTCAGAACAAGCATCTTTAGCTAAAAAAGGAACATTTTGTAAAGTAGCAATTCGTTTCCTCCTCTTTTTTCCTTGTTCTTTTGCTAAGCTCAAACCCTTCAAAGTTTAATGGCTTTCACAGAATGCGTCAAACTTTAATATCCTGAAAATATTTTTACCTTATTTTTTAGTAGTTCCAAAGGGGCTAGGTTAAAAAATGGGGGAAAAGTGCTGTTCTGCACATTTTCCATAAAAATATTATCGCTTCTTGTTTTTCTTTTACGTCTAACCGAGTGTAAAACTCAATTGAAAATATTCAAAGAGATGGAATTTCAGATGGAGAGCTATAAACGAGTTGAACTATAAATTCGATCTCGCAAGATGGATAATGAAGCGCAACAAGACAAGAACCAAAACTTTGTAAGAGCGCTATTAAAATATTCTTCTCTTGGTACGAACTGCAGCACCATAAAATTTGAATAAATGTCTGGATACTTCAAAAGATACGTTTCTTTTTAGAGTTAGATATTTATGGTTGAAAGTGCACTAAAATTGAGGTAGTTTCGCCTGTGAGTTTGCTTACTACCTTCAGAAAACGTGTACTTCATTGCGGAAAAGTTAATATATATTGATTTCCAAGAATGCTAAAAGTCTTTTTTGTAACAAAATTGATGAAATATCTGATACGTGCTATCAATTTATACGTGAATGATTGGATTTAACTTGATCTATGAAATCATTTATCTCTTCAAACGAAACTATCAACTCTGCAATTTTGAAACAGCCGACATACCACTTATTACAACTATAAGCCAAAATAGCACTTTTTCTTTAAAAAAAAAATCACGCAAATCTTGAAAACCATTTATAAACTGAATTGAAAGGGAAATAATTCTGTAATTTTCAAATATGTCACCATAAGGGAGAAAATTGTTGTAAAGTAAAACACCAGACGTCAACAACGATAGCTTTATTTATATTAACATTACCTGAATCTATCCTATTTTATTCCATTAATTTGTTTCTTTGTATATTTCTTGTGCTAATCATACTTCATGTGCCATTTTTTGATTGTTCGGAAAATAAACGAGAAGAGAAATTCGCAAACTGCTCGTGATCGTTGACTTATGTTTCACGTCGAGTAATAAGAACTCAGTACATGGTGATCATATACATTTAAACGTTTGAAGAGTAAATGCTAATTTTACAAACTGTTCGGATTCTTTGTTTCGCCCATTGACGTTGAAGGATGCATGTGACGTTATTTTTGTTCCATTCTATACATGAAAAAAATCAAATATTAAAATCGCTGCTGCGTGGTTAAAGGGAAACGTTAAAAACCCATTTTTTAACAACTACATCTTTTCCGAGATTAGTGGATATGTATAAAATATTGGACCCCTTACTTACTCTAGAAATACTTACTCTTACTTACACTAAAATATCATAAATATTCTCAGCTGATATGTAGAAGTACAACGCATTTCATTGTTCTTAAATTAAATGATGGCCAAAACAAAATTTTTAATTCTGAATTTATACATTCAGATTCCATACCACACGCCGTATCACTCAACAACGTCCATAATATTGCAAAGATAATATTATTAAAATAGTTTTAGGTATGAACGAAAAACTAAGTCTAAAGTACTATTTATTTAAGTGAGAGTAACGTTTTAGGTGCAAAGAGTTTTTGAATATTAAAATAAAGCTTCTATCATATACAAATACTTATTTTTCATTGGGGGACGATTAAAATAATTACTATATTTTTTGACTATAAGACACGTATTTTCCATGAAAATTCCCTTAAATTAAAAGCTCTTCTTATGGCCCAAAGGTAACATTAAAAATACAAATATTTGTACTTTTTCAGTATATTTAAAAGCTAAAATATTAACTGAATAAGTTAATTAAATATAACAGCACACCAGAGAAAATAAATATTTTTGGCGAATATTATTCAATTTAATCCTAGGAATATATCTAGCACTATCTTTTTTGTCTATTATGAATTAAAAAGTAAAATTACTTTTTTTACATTTTTTCTCTAAATATAAGCCTAAAAATTTGGGTGAGATATATCGTCTGAAGTGTGTCACATTGCCTGAAAATTAATAAAACTTCTATTCTTAATAAAAATAATTTAGAAATTTATGGAATTTCACTTGATTTTTATCGCAAAAAATGTTTGCTCTTTTCATAAAACCATGCATAGTAATATAAAATTTTATGAGGCAGTTAAAGTCAATTTTTAATTACTGCTAATACTTTAAATAATTGAGACTAATTTGCAAAGGTTTCCTACTCTCATTAAAAACATATTTCTTTAAAATTTACGGATGATGCTACATTTATTTACAGTTTAATTTACCTTTTTTATTTATATTTTAAAAAGATACCATACATTTAGTACTCATTAAATTAATTCTTAATCCTTTAATTTTTAAAGATTATTTTATAAAACTGAGTATGCATAATTTACCACAAATTATTTCAAAAAAAATATCGAGTAAAAAAAGCTTGATAGTCCTTTTTCATAGTTTATAAAGCTACATTATGTGTAACTAAGTTCCATTTTCTACTTTTGTCGTTTTGCATAAAAAATAATAACATATATAAAGACTGAAATGAGTTTTTCTTTCCAACAACTTAAATAATGCTATAAATCTTTAAGCTCAGAATGCTCAGTATGGTTCTGTAAAATATGGGATGTTTAATATTTTTTAAAGTATTTGGTGTAATTTTAAGTAAAAATTTGGAAATACTATACATCAACGAAAATTGATTCATTTTTTTATTTCTGCTATATAATTAGAATAGTAAAACATTGGAAAATATAATATAACAACCTTATTTTTTTTCGAGTTTTCCTTACTTCTGTTTCACTTATTAACGTTTCTATTTTTCTTTCTTTTTTTAAACCTGAATGCAATTTTTTAAAAAGCTAATACTGAAATACTCAATATATATATAATGAAAATACTGTTTCCTAAAATTTTCAATTAATCTTATTAAATAACATAAAGTTAAAATAATACTAATATATTATAAAAATTAATACTTTATAAGTTGATACTGTAGTAAATAAATCTTGAGGAAAATTTAATTCAAAAATAAGATTGAAATATTTTTTTTTAAATTTAAATATTTTTATTTTTAAAATATTATATTAATAATACTATTCATCTACGTTAACGTTATTTGTTATCTTATCTATTAGTAAAAACCGTTTTAATGAGTAATAGTAGATTTATATGTTCTAGTCATTTTTAAGTTCCGAGCTTACAGAAAGTTATTTCTAGATGAATTACAGAGCTTGTAAATGATGACTCAACTGATCCACAGTGTAATTAATAACTAAATTTTATTGGTTTTAAGTTTAGAAGTATTATTTTATACTTTATTGTAAAATTTATAATAGTTAATTTTAAAAATACTATTATATTATTTATTGGTGTTTAAAAGTAGATAAGTAAATATATATTTGAAGTCATCAACGTATGATTTTGTGTACGGCAATATATATAAAGTTACTTTATAAAAGTAAATATATTTAAGAAATTTTATTAAATTTATATTATATATATATATTACAGAATATTACAGATTCAAATGCAAACTAATATGTGCATTTTAAACTGAAAAAATAATATAAATATTTTAAATTTTAAATGTATTTGTATAACATAAACTTTTTAAAAAATTTTCCATGCTGTACCCGAAATATGGAAACACATCTATTGCAAAAATAGCAACTTGGAAATTTTAAGAAAACCATATTCTCACATATTCATTATAAGTTGACTTTAGCCATTTAATATCCCTTACCGTGATTTCTTTTGGATTTGTCGAATAACATGCCATGACAAAAGTTATAATTTTTCCAATATCATATTTTCAATATAAATAAAAATTTATTTTTACCGTAAAAAATTAGAGCTGAAATGTAAAATGTTTTAAGAGCAATTTCTGATTTACTTTTAAAGTTTTTATTTCATTTTATAGAAGGAATATATTTATTTTAAACTATCGGATCGAAATACAAAGAAAATTGCTCGACTAATTGGAATAAAGTATACAAAGATAGTGAATCAAAATAATTTTTTTTAAGCTTAATACACAGAAAATATATAACTAACCAATTATGCAAGAGTAAATTTAATTTATAACTGTGCACTAACTTACGCATTGGATCTGTATGTTAATATAATTATAATTAAAATTAATTTGGAATTTTAAAATAAAGCTAATACCGTAATTTTTTTAAAAAATCATTTTAAAAATCACGTATTTTACAGTAAAAAAAGAAAAAAACTGTAACACTTACGTTAATATTTCCTTCCTTGTAAAGAATGTACAGTCCTAAGAAATGAAAAAAAATAAAGGAATAAATTTTTCCCATCAGATAAATTCTCACGAAATGAAAATTTTTATATTTGTATTCTTAATTAATATTTTAAAACATTGAAGTAATACGATTATATCATGTATTAATGGTTTCATTTCTCATTTAATGGTTATCAATGATTAATATAATTTCATACCTGTTAACAAATCAAATATTTAAGAAATTCTTTTTTTTTTCAAATATTTTAACAGAAAATGTGTCATTATTTTATAACTTTTTCATTTATGTTATTAAAGTTATTTTGGAAATCAGAGTAAATGATTAAATATTTTTAACCAATTAATTGATTTTATAAGATACTATGATCATCATTGCAAAATGAATCATTGCATTAAAAACGGAAAATAATTTTAACTGCATTTGTTTTACGTTGGGAATATATCACATAATGGGAAACATAGATATATGTTAACTTCTAGAAATTAAAAATACCATTAATAACATTTATATTAACATGACATACTTTTGTGTAATTATAGATAATGGCATTAAAACTGTAGCAGATTTAAAGCATTTTTTGTACACACACAATTTTTTTTTTTTTACAATAGAGAATATTTCATTGATGCAAATAATTAAAAAAATTATTTTACAGAAAATTGGAGAATTAAAAGGAAAACTTAAGTAATTCTGACCTGATAATCTTCCAATTGTTCTTCTGTAAACGTGGCTACTTTGTTCCCCATACTTGAAAACTCTTTATCCCATAGTGTCCAGAAATGTTTTCACTGCAATGCAACGATCGCAGCGGTGATGTTCAGCAACTTTCTTGAGCAGTGAAGAGGCTCATATTAAGTCGAGATTACCTCCAAAGGGGAGATGTCGAACAGGGTGTTGTCCTGTCCACTGCATTTCTGGTGGAGCTCTTTAATTTGCACCACACCCTGACGGTTAAAAATAAACCACAGATCTGCATTCCATTTGAAGTCTCAAAGGAGCTATTACTTAGGAAATGACGTTTCGTTATTATTTCATTTGGAATTCTAGCAATGTAGGTATATATTTTGATTTAGTCCAGATGATGGATTTGCACGGAATATTGCCTAATATTATATTGAAGTAAAATAACTTTGTATATTTATATTACTACACAAATGATTCACAACACGCAATGAAGTTTTCATCATAAGCTTCGCAATATATAGTTACTAAAATGAGGAATACACATAAACACGATAGTTGTAAAATTCCAATTAAAATCATATTAGCAGAGCGCCTTCAAACATACATTTATTTTTGAGAGATATTTAATTGAGAAGATTCATCTCGCAACATTTAGTATTAAGTTTATTTTTATGAATCATTTATGCTATGCATAATTCAGTTTTGTGTGATTCAAAGAAAAATGCATCGCATCTACAAATTATTGATTACAGGCTCATTTCAATTCTCCAAATAAAATAAGCATAAAAAAGCAAAAAGTTAAACGAACTAAATTTCATATTAAAACTTCTATTCAGCCTTGAGAAAAAATCTGCTTCATTAGTGATATTCCTGGAAACTCAGAGTATGACAGTTTTAATGTAAAAGAATGCATTGTACTCTAATTAAACGAAATCACAAGAATTCCTAAAATAATCATAAGAATGCAATAAAGACATGCAGGAATACACTATGTAGCATTAAGCTTTTTTTTCCAAAATTTAAGAATATTTTAAAAATTCAAGTATTTTTAAAATAAAAATTATGTTTAATAGATTTCTAATCACAAATGTTTTTTTAAAAAAAATATTTGCAGGAAATATGAGCATTTAAACAATTAAAAAAATTTTCTTAAATAAAACAAAATTCTTACTATTATAATTAACCCTTTATATTATTTGATAAATGACATTACATGTAGAAGGAAAATAAGATACTCTTGCCGAAAATATGTAGAATGAATAATATTGTATTGATAATTATATGGCTGAGTTTAACGTATATAATCTATATTTTATGTGATTAAACCTTTTATTTTTCTAATTTTTACTTCTGTATTATTTTGCAACTAAAACAATTGTATTTATATTTTCAATAATATGATTGTAACATAAGAAGCAACATTAAAGAAAATAATTTTGAAAAATATTTTAAATTATTATAGAGAAAATTCAATATGATGAGCCAAATATTATATTCGAGATTAGAATGATATATTTTATTTAAATTGGGCTTATAATTAAGCCCTCGACAAAACAACCTCGAAATACTGCAGACAAGTTTAACTAAATCAGTATATTTTACAGACACCGTTTTAAGGAATTAATTCGAATATTTGACAAACATACTTTTAATAGGAAACTTCATAACATTAATTTGAATCTTACAGAATCATGAAGTTCATTACATCCATACCTAAACAATCATTTGGATCAAAATTAAGTGTATTTTAAACGAATTACTCTTATCAATATTAATCCATCTAAATCTTATAATTTTAACGTAATCATTTTTCACACCTTATAAAATTTCACTGTATTGCCGATTTCGACTTCATTATGTTTAATTGATCAATAAATCTTCAGCATTTAAACCTATAAAGGTTCATTTTCAGCTCTGAATTTTCGTTATTGAATGAGGAATTTATTCTTTTACAACTTTGATGTATAAGGTTCTTAAAGCATTGAGTCACACACATTCGAGAACAAGCGCAACACTTTTAAACTTATAAAAACATGTATTGAAAAAAAGGAAAGAAAAAGAAAACTAAGACAAACAGTATAGTCAATTTAAACAATCCCATACACATGTGCAACACATATTAACAATTGTGCACATAATCAGTGCAACATCGATAGAGATTAATTCAATATATTGATATGCAACTCTTCTTTCCTTAAGAATCTAAATTTATTAAACTATCGTCAAGCAACTTGGCTATCAGTAAGTCTAAATAGGGTAAACTTGAAAAATATGGAAACATTAAAAGCAAATAACCATAATGTGCACGATAAATTATAGGCAACAAATATAATATTTTAAGTTTGGGTATTCGAACTGTGATGTCGGAGAGGTTAAAGGGTCATGGAGACAGTGTGATTTGTTTTTTTTCTGTTGTGTGGCTGAAACAGAAGAGCAAACGGACCATTTCTAATGTAAGTACAACTAACTAATATTTCAAATTGGGGTTGTTGTTAAATTTTAGTTATCTTACTTAAAATTTAAGACGCAAAATTGTTTAGTTTTACATGAAATTTATAAGTGGCTGCAAACTTATGTGAGTATAGTATGCATTGGTGGGAATGAATGGTTTTGTTCCTTCTCCCTTCGACAGCAGTAATGAAAAATATTGAATAATGCCACTAAAGCAAATACGAGCAGTTCGATTAAAGGTAATATGAGAAGTACTTCATTTGATTGTACTACATGTCTTTTGAATTCATCTTCCTTCCTTAAACCTTTTTCTTATCATAACTTAGGTTATGCAATGGGTCATGCACATGGTTCAGTTATTAGCACTGCTGAATCCTTGTAGTCATCGGCATCACGTGGATGACATAAGAATGTTGCGAGAGAGCTGACAAATGCAGAAAATATGGCTTCCAGGAAGAAGACTTGTTCCAACGGAGGTTGTTGAGAAGGTGTAGGGGCAGTGCCAGCAAACCCCTCCTGCATTTTTCCTGTTTTTGATGCTTAGTATGATGAAAATTAAGAACAAGAATGGGTGTAATGCTGTGGTTCTTATTCATCCTCATACCATGAGAAATGTGTCGAGTTAGAGGGTGGTTTCTTCTATTGCAAAGAGTGTAGCGTATGATTCAAGGGCAAATCCTCATTAAATGTTATTTTTCTTTAAGATTGCAATAATTTATGTTAGTTTAATAGTTTATATGTGGTTTCCACGATTTAATTAATCATAATTTAGTGATCAAAAACGTGGACATTTCTGCGATACAATTTGCCCATAAGCAAAGGTTTAATTTTACTTCTTATCATTTGCAAAACATGTAAATTGTGTAAAAATGTGTTATTTCTGTTTGAAAATTACAAATGTAGAGATGACAGTTTCTCTTAAATTTTTAATGCAATCGGCCCATATTTCCTACACAAATGTGCCTCAATTTTTTAAAGTAATTGTCAAATATGGACAATTGCAGAACTTATTTTGAAGCATCTTTGTACACATAGCAACAAGAGTTAAGAGATTTGTTCATATACCATTAAAAATACCTTATTCTAAAATTTGAAATATCTTTTTTTTTAAAAATGAAAAGTGTTTTAGTGTAGGGGTGTTCATATTTTCCGAATTTAATCTATTCTTGCTAAACAATGAAAACCGAAATTTGGGGCCATACACTGGTAAAAATCTCCAAATTCTTTTGGTATTATCTGGATCTGAAAAGTTTTTGATAAACAAGGTGCAGTAGTTATCTGAGGTCACAGGAATGTATCTAGATGTGGACATATTATTCATTTTCTCAGGTAAAAATTGAAGCTTATCAGTCTTTTTCGTTATCATTGTAGGCAATTAAATCAGACTTTGACTGTATTACATACAATAGAACGTCGTTTATCCGAACGTTTATTATCCGAAGTGCCAAATATCCAAACCACAGTCCTGATATGTTTTCGATCAGTGCAATGCTCAACAGTTGTTTCGCGTGAGGCCAGAAGTGACAGGAAAACACAAGATGAGGGATATTTAGGGAATTTCATTTGTGTGATTTGTAAAAAGGTAAGGTCAGTCTGTTTCCGAGTGAGGGGGTGTATACGTGCTCTTTTCTTGAGTTTTGTTGATGTAGAAACCTGGATGGCATGCGATGATGAAGACTGTGTATTTATAATGCTAAATGATGACGAGATTGTGACTTCCGTACAAAAAGAATCCCACCCTGTCGACGATGAAACGGATGAAGACGAGGGAAACAAGACACTGTTTCTACATATTCCACATACACGTATACATGTACTGTTGCTAAGCGAAACAAATAATGGAAAGGTAATCTGGAGACTTAAAAGATGATCTAAGTAATGTTCAGCCAAGACATATGCCACTACTTCAAAAATTATTTCAAAAGAAAGACTGCATCAAAAATTGAAAATATTTAATAAAATGTTAAATTTTTTTAATTTTTAAATTTTTTAAATTTTTTTAAAAAAAATTTATAAAATTTTTAAATTGATTTTTAAAATTTATTTTTAATTTCGATTTTTTAACTTTTTTAATGATTTTTTTTGTAACCGAATCATAAAACTTTTCATACCATCCTTGTTTCTTAAATCGTATATTTATAAAATCACAATTTCCCAAAAACATACGTATGATATGAAATATATCTTACTTAATACACAAAAATATACTATAAATTTTAGACTATATTTCAACCACCAATTAATGGATTGCTACTTAATCATTTTTAATTGGGCAATTTTATTTCTTTTAAATTCCATGCAAGATGTGTTATTAAATGCCTAAAGATGTATGATTAATTTAAATTTTCAGTTAAATGTGATTATTTTCATTTTTATGTCGAGCAGCATTTATACACAACCAAAGTTTATTTTGTTTACAAATTTTAAGCCAAAAAAATCCTGGAAAATCCATTTAGAAGATTCTATGCCTTCAAGGTAAGCCATGGATTTTTCTTTAAAATCACTTCTAAAACAAGGTTAATGTTCCAAAAACAAGAACAAGAAAAAAAACTAGGCCTTACAGATAAACATATACAAATGCATTTTTAAAAGATCACGTAAAATATATTGGATTATTCAGTCTTACTATCGCTTACCATCTGGTACTTTTCATCTCCGAAAAACGTTTTCCAAATCCATCAAGTTTATGAGGAATATCTGATAAACTGTCAGTCACAAAAGGAAATAAACAGAAAAAATCCCTTTAATATTTCATAGAAAACTTTAAAAAGTTAAACCGATCTTGATTTTTCTTGCGTAGTGACCATTTGCGTAAATATAAGATTTTATATCATTCACTTCTCATATCGTATTTTAAAAAACATGCGAGATAAATTTTTGCTTTAATATATTCATATGTTTTATCATGTCTCAGAATGTATTTGGTTGTGCTCTTCATGTAAAATTATCTTTTTCCTAAAAATAAAATTTAGCATTAGGATACTTATATCTGTGTTTATTCCATTGCGATTATTATTAATAAAAACGAATAAATAAATAAAACTATTAAAGCAAAGTGATACGGTAAATTTCTGCATCATACATTTACTGAGTATTTTGAGAAAAATATTTTTATAAAATCTCTGTAATGTCATTTACAAAAAAGAGGATAAAATGAAAAAATATATACGGCATAATAAATTTGATATCATTTTCTTCTCAACAAAATTTGATAAAACAGTTGAATATTCTCAAGACTTGGAACATTTCAATATTTTCTGAGTAATACATAAATAGTTTTGAGACTATACGAAATAATTACAGTAAAAGAAAGTTATTTTTTACTGAAATTTAATAAGAGAAAAATGAACTATCAAATTTTTTATTCTAAATGTCAGGTATATGAAAAAACATCCAAAAGGCTATTCCCCATTTTGTGAAAATTTTAAAATAGTGAATTAAAAGAAGAGATAAATGAGCTGCAGTAGGATTTGATGTTCACTTTTCAACGAATATTATTGTAAAATCTAAAACAATACTAAAATATAGAAAGAATGTTTCAAGAATTAAAAAAAAAGCACTTCTAAAATAAAAATTTTAATTTAAGCTAAATGACTAAATTAATAGATATTTCTAATCTGAAGTCGATGATCGAAAATCCTATACAAGTATTATGAGATAAGGTTATTTATGTACAAAAATTATGTCTACGATGAAAGAATAAAAAAGCGATGTCTTTAAAAAGCCCAGGGTAACGACAAGAATGCATGTCAACGAAATCTCTGATGATTACTGATAAAATAAAAGCACTCATATAAGGAGCAGTCGGCAAACCGTTACAACTTTTAACGATATATCAGTACAACTGTTTGGTTGTATTGAAGCTTCTATTGACGCGTTTAAATCTTTCGCTTGCAATCCTCAAATGGTTCATATCAAAGAAAATTGTAATAAATGCCACGTATTTCTGTTTCAAACACAAAGCGGAAGAAACAAATAAATGTCACGAAAACAGTTACTTGTCAGAATACCCTGGCAATACTCGACATTAATAAAGCAGTCAAAACCCTTTTACGAAAGGAAAATATTTGAGAGTGGAATATAGAAATGGCCTTCCTTTCATCTTCGATAAGCACCTATCTCGAACCCATTTCGCTATTCCTTTCTGTCCTCCCGTAACCAGTTTTTGTCTGTGATTCGATTCCCAAAGCGCTGGGAACCCGTTCCCTTTTCAGAAGTGTGCTCATTGGTGAATGCTGTCACGTGCACCTCTTCCGGAAACCTCCATAAACAGAAAAGCAGCGGACTTCTCAGATTGGGAACAATGTCTTTGGGGCTGCATCAAAAGATGCATTCTCAAGCACCCCGTTGAGCACCATATTCCCGATAGGGCTGATCAAAAGAAATCTTTCTTTTCCATCTTCCTTTTTTTTTCTTTTCGCCTATCTTGTATGCAATCCGTGAGTTCGGCTCTTCTTGTTGTAGACAGGACAAAAGTTAGTAAATAGGCTGCCTAAGTATTTTATGTATGTTTCAAAATAATAATAAAAAAAATGTGTGAGTGCCTACGAGTGACATTTGGAGGCATAAAAATAAAATAGATTTGTATAAAAGTTATTCTATTGCAACATTCATAATTATATATCTATCAGCCTATCTCAATATGTTTTTCACTCTTTAACCAATTAATTTTTTTATCCGAAATAGTTTGAAATAGTCCGATTTTTTTAAAACATTTTGGGTAAAGTCAATTTTTTTTTTATAAAAGTCCCATTTTTGTATGGCATATAATTAAATACCACGCACAAGAATAAGGAAATCGACAAATTTTCTTCGTTTTTTTAAATTTTAAAGCTTTTACGTCATTTTTTTACTTTTCAATCGGAAGAACACAAAAAACCTTCAATGTTTGCTATTTGTAAGCACACTATACATGCTTTGTGAAGGATGTTTCATATACCTTTAAAACAATTTTTCATAGTTCTTCAAACGCTTGAGGGCTTTGTGTGCGACGTTTACAAATAATTTGAAGCTAGTGTGTACTAAATCTCACATCGCAATCGGGACAAAAATATCTCGTTTTCTTTTGGGTTATTTTCTATTTTCATTTCTTCTCAAGTAACAAACTGCATATCGTCTTGTCTGAATTTTTCATAATACGGTCAGTAAATCAAGTTTAAATTCTAACAGTTTTTCTCTCTTCTCTTTTCTCTACTAGTGTTTATCACTCCTTTTTTTATGTTAGGGTAAATTTAAATTCCATATTTGGATCTAAAAGATATTTTTGTAATATTTTTTTCTATTATTATATTAGTAATTTAAAAGCTTATCGGGAAATGCTAATATCACTGGGTGTTTTATCTAAAGAATAATCCAAATAATATGTAGATATTTCTGAATCTGTAGCCGAATTTAATTTATCCTTTGACAAGAATGTGTTTTTGCTTTGTGTATGATCCCTATTTTTGAAAAAAAAAACCTGCACTTGTCTTAATGTGCAAGTATATTATAAAAAGTATATAGGATACAAATTTAAAAAAAACAACAACCTTAATTCCTCTCTTTATTATAGAAAAATTCCTGCCTGTATCACAAAGTAAAAGACGAATGAAAAGCATTTCAGTTCCAAAGGCAAACTGCATCCTCTTTTAAGAAACATTTTGCAGTAAATATATCGGTATATAAGAATTAAAAATACGTACAAACCAAAGAAAGAACAAAGAATGGTGCCTATACAGCATACGGAAAAACTGGCTGTGGTAAATTTTCGGTAGCCCGTATGGAATACGGGCAGACCAGTTAAGGGGATAATTTGTCATTTTTTAATATCTTCAAAATTGTTCATGCAGTCAGTAAAACTGTCTTGTGTAGTTTCGAGTGCAATTCCAATTTTAAACCACACACACACTCATAACGAAAACTCCGAAATCCCCATTACATCGCAAAGTTAGAAGAAGTAAGAAGAAATAAGGATTAATTTTACTCGAAAAGGCAGCATTAAATGGGACGAAATCTGATAAGGTCATATTCAAGAAATTTCAATTAAATGGGAAATAACATATTGATTTTCCTATCGATTTTTATCGAAAGTGCCTTTCAGACGTCTCTTTTTTTACATTAAAAGAGCGTTTCAGATGCTTAAGAAAGTACATTCAAAACAGTAAGTCAAAGCGAAGAGTTCTTTTAGCATTTACGCTTTTAAATAACATTTAATTTCAACCAATTGTGCAGCTCATTTGAAAAACAATTACTTGTATCAAAATGATTTGTGCTTGATGCTTGGTTATCATAATTCAAACCGTCCCAATAGAGATAGTGGTTCAAATCGCATATAGGTTTATTATACAATATTAGTATTACAATACCTTTTTTTACCGTTTCTAATATTGTTAAATTAAAAAAAATCATATGGTTTACTTAATGTAATTGTCATTTTTAATATAAATGCAAATTCTCTTAATTTTGGACACCATTGTAGGAGCACAGTAGGAATTTCGTACTCCATGAATTTTTTAAGAATTTCTATTGATTGTAATGTAGAGACACTCAATATGGAGACATTAAAAGGAAGTATTTTTTTTTTTAAAATTGATAATGATATAATGATAGATTTTGAAAAGGAATACTCAGAAAGCGTTTCTTAAATTGTGAAACACGCCCCAAGAGAAAAATGAAAACACAAGAAGGGAGGCACAAGTATATCAAAGAGTCGAAAACAAAAAAATATTTTTAAAAAATATTAATTTACTGAAAGAAAGCAAAACACATTTTGACGTAATAAAAAATAAAATACTCATTCACACTGATATAATACACTTATGAATGTATCAGTACTGCAAAATGTATATCATAATTAATTTAACAGTACTAAGCTAAGAACAGGTTTAATAATATTACCAGCGACCCTATAGGCATGTCTTAAAATTATGTACAAAATTTGATATTTGTCTTGATAATTTGCTTGGTTTATTATTAAAGTCGCATTGCAGCTTTACGTCAAAGTTTATTATTATTGAATTCAGTTCATTGTCATTGTATGGATGGGTAAAGGGTGTGCGATGAAAATTATGATTAAAAATTGAGTCTCAAGTGTAGAAATTTGAGAAGCACCAGCTAAGAGTGATTACAGTATTACTAGTAGACCTTTCTATTTCATTTCATTAATGTAGAAGTCTACTGTATCGGTTGGGGATGAATACAAAAAACAATGTAAATAAATTTGGAAATTGTGGAAATACTTAGCATTACAGATTTCCTTGCGGCAGTACTTTAAATTCGTAAATACAAAAAAACTCTTAAAGATCGCGAGAGCACATACTTTTTTTACTTCTATTAAACGTAAGAGCAACTGCAATACTACAATAAATTTGGAGAACATTTATAAGATATGTAAAATACTTTTTTAAATCATTGACGAGATATTAGAGCAATTCGACTATTGAATAAAATTCGCTATTTTTGTAAATATATATATTCTTTTTTTCTTAATACTTTATTGCTATGTTATAAATTTTGAATGTATGGATAATTTGACATTGACATAATAACAATTAGTAAGAGATAAATGAAACTTATTAATAAGCATAGTAAAATTGTAGCTAAAATAGTAACAAATACTTTATGTAAATATAACTTATAATTAAAATATTTGTACAGTTTCAAATTCGGCTAAATAAATCACGATTTGTATGCATGAGGATCTAAAATGTAACTTGTATAATATTAATGAATTTTTAATTATTAATAATTTGTAGATTTCAAAACAAAGCAATAGAATTCAAAAGTTTACCAATGATAATTTAGTTCCGCTTATAAAAAGTTGTTTGACACCTTTCTGAAATGTTTTTCTTGAATATTTTTTGTTTTTTGGATTTAAGGGCATGGGGTCTTTAAAAGTATATAACAGAATAATTTCTAACACTAGAAATATTATCAGTTAATTGAGAATTATAATTTAGTGGTTGTCTTAATAATGCATTAGAAAATATAACAAAAGCACTTTAACAAATTTTTGATGAATAAATGCTAAATAAATCCATAGTATCTGTAAGCCAAATTGACTTCGACAGCAAAAGCAATTTTAAGAATTTAGCTTACATATAAAAGAATAATGTTTATATCCTTAAATATATCCACAGTAAAACGATTGGTTTGTAAGCAAGCTTAGCAATATTTGACTAATGATGAATACCATACTATCTGATAAACTTATATAATTAACACAGCATTTAATAATTTCAATGTTAGCAATTCTTTGGGGGTGTATATTTAATACGATCTTTTACATAGTAGATTCCTAATTAACGATAACGTTGAATTAGAATAACGATTTCTGTTACACAACACAAATTTATCAGGTCTACAAATTAATTAATAAGTATATAATATATAAGCAGTTAATTATTAATTATGTAAAGCGGTGGAAAAAATCAGTATTTATTTCAGAGTTATGTTTGCAAATTTGAATTTATGAACAATAAATTATATATATATATATCCTATACATGATATATTTTGTTATATACTCTATTGCATACAATATACGACATTATATGTCCTATGTTCTGTATAGGAAATGATATGTATCTATTAGCAAAAAAAAATGCACTTGAATATCATTTTAACATTTTTAAAAAAATTAATAAGCAAATCCCGTTACAAAAATTTGTGTTGAGTTTTCCTGAATAGAAAAGGTTTTGCTGGATATTGTTTCATAATATTCAAAAGAAAGATATGTTACTCGAATGTGATATTTTTATATTTTAAGACAATGCCATGGCATATTTTAATTATCTGGAAAAGAAAAAATAAATAAAACGAAGATAGTTTATTTAAAATATGTGCATTTATGTTACTAGAAGTTGTTAATTGATGTAAATAAATAATTCAGTGAAAAATTAGAAAGTAATATTTTTATAGTTCAAAATGATTTTGAAACAGAGGGGACTTTCAGTTCTGAACATTTATTATTTACAATTTGTTTCAGGATAGCAATTACTTTTTGATTAATTACTTTCTTGTAGGATAAAACAGACCGCAGAGGCATATAACTTCCTTTTAAACTTTAATATAATAGTAATAACTATTTTTTTCCAATTTATTTTCAATAATTTCCGTAAAACAGTTAACTAAACACGTACGAAACACACACGGTTAGAAAGTAACGGAAATGAAATGGAATCCTTTTAAACAAAATGAGCAAATGTATTGCATTAGTAATGTTACAAGCACACAATCCAGGTTAAGTCTCAACACGATTCAGTAATTTCACAAGCTGTGTAACTAAGAAAGAAAAGTGAGAAGGCACAGAAAGAGAAAAACAATCCAAGAAATAGAAGAAATCCCAATGGTGGCCAAGTTCTCAATCGATGCCAGTTCGAGCAATTACCGATCGCTTCGAGGATTTTTAAAGTGCACAAAGTCGTTCGAATCTCACCTCTTCGTTCTTGAAAAGAAGTAACAGACATGGGCGACAGGTTGTCTGGGAGTCAGGAAACCGAATTCGACAGTTACCTCTTTTCTAACAACTTTTGTGTTTCCCGATTTTCTTTTTTTATTAGTTCGAAGCCACTTTTGCGATCGATGTATATGCTCGGCTTTCATCTTTAGAACGTAAGGAAAAGGGAATTCCAATTGGAATGAAGTTCCTCAAAGCAATCCTGCCCCCCTCTCCCTAACAACTCTGTGATGACGACAGAAGAATGATCATTTTTTCCCTCTCTAACTAAATGAATCCAAAAAGAAACTCTAAATAAAATACTAGTCAGAAACTGACGGTAACAAACAAAGAAGAGTATTGCTATCGAACCTCCCTCTCTTGCTCACATTCACCTTAAATCATTTAAAATATTGTTACCAACCAACGTAACGGAAAATAGTGAAGAAAAAATTGGCTAAAGTATTTGGTTTTATAAGAATTAGAACTTTAGGTAACAATTTGTGAAAAGTATAATATCTAATCAAAAGAAAATAAGTGAACATACACACATATACAGATATTTCTATACGTATCGATAGATACGCGAGTACCCCAGAATAATGACTTGATCCTTCTGATTACTTGTATTGAAATTTCTTTTCACGGAATATGCATATGATAAAATTTTCAGTATCAGTGAATGTTAACTTTGACCCTATTGCAAGTTATTACTGCCTTACTACTCTACAAGTTTATATAAAACTAGTAATAATTTCGAAGGATTTATGTTTTCTCTTTGCTGGCGTTTAGTTGTTCTCTAATTAGAAACAATATTACCATTACGACGCTGTCAAAAATGAAGCCAACAGAAGCCAAAGAAATTATGTATCTAGCTGGAGGTGCTAAACTGGATGGTCATATCAAGAAATTGGCTGCCACCTCTGAACTATATGAATAGAGCTGTGGAATTAATTGTTGCTGAAAATAATTTATTAGGGGAGTGAGGGCACGTCTAGGTGATTGGATGCTAGGAATAAGAATGGATCATTCAGTGATAATCACAAAGTTGCTCAATAGCGTCATTGCTCCCTATACAATAAGCTTGCAACCTCCTTACTATGTGTGATATGTGCTATTATCTCATGGTTCTCGGGTGCGGGGCCCTAACTCTATGTCTAATGAAGGTACTTATAATTACTACTCACTTTAAAATTACATAGAATAATAATTTTTTCGATTATTCTGGCAATATTTGACAGGAACACTCTTTTAATTCTTCTCCTCTAAGATACATGGCAGCACAGGTTCTTTGATGAATATTTTGGCCAGGAAGGCGAATGTCCGATTTTCAAACAGAAATTGCGTTTTCAGCTGAGAATTTGATCGGATTGTGAAGATTGCCATTTTTATTCCAAAAAAGTATTTAATGTCAAAAATTAAGTGTCTTTTTTTTGTATGTTAGTTAAGACCTTAGAAAACGATTTATATATTTATTTTTAGTGAACAGTGTATATAATTAATTTTACAGTTCAATAACTTTGTGGAACTTATAAGTACCGAAAGAAAACTGGATATTAGAGCAAAATTTTTTTTCTCGTTCGTGTAGTTAATTGTTGTTTTTTGTTATGTTGTAGCATCATCACTATACTGCAGTAGAGTTATGTTTTTTTGGCATTTCTTTTTAGCTTAACTTATTTATTTTGTATTTCTTTCTTTTGGTTTTAACATTTTTAAAAAACTTCACTTTTGACTTTGAATTTAACCTTTTTTTTCACAATATACTAATAAGAAATACATACTCTTTATTCAAAAATTAACAACATTTTAATTTCTATATGTTTAAC
Source organism: Trichonephila clavata (assembly GCA_019973975.1). Lineage (NCBI taxonomy): Eukaryota > Metazoa > Arthropoda > Arachnida > Araneae > Nephilidae > Trichonephila > Trichonephila clavata. Next base: position 44,274 of record BMAO01034540.1, read on the forward strand.
TGAAATTAAACAATAGGAGGTTTTTTTTCCAAGGCACTATTATTATTTATTTTCCCTTTTCTTAGAATGTCTGGAAAAAAGAAATTCACACTTCAAGAGGCTTTGGATTTGTAACAGAACTTACTATCTGTGATGCACTAACAGAGGATTCTTCAGATGAAGAAATCGCAGCAAATTATCTGCTGGAATTTTCGTTAGTCTTAAGATGATGATCAAGAGAATGAAAAAGACTCAAGCTGCAGTAGCTCATGCTCCGAAAATACAGTATTTCCTACCCCAAGTTACAGTGCTTTAAAAACATTCAATCCGAATCTCACTTAAAATACACAACGCGTACTGAATTTTTGTGTATTAATGGAAAGAAAAACTATTCCCTTTAATATCATCAAATTTAATTTAGGGGAAAGACCTCCTTTTATATGTGTAAAAAAATAATTTTTTTTAAAAAAAAATTCCCAATTTTCAAAAATAAATATTTTTACGGTAAAATATTAGTGTTCTCTGTTTATTTATCATTTTTAAGAGTTAAAACTCATCATTCAATTATTTTTGTATTATGAGAATATTTAAGAAATTTGTAGACTGTTGGTACTTTAAAATACTATTTTAATTAATTAGCTACAACGTATTAAATTTCGCAAATTTGAGTATTTTATTAATGCATATCCCTTAACTTACAATGTGGTGATACAAAAAAAAAATTGCAGGTATCCATAATGTAGTAGATAAAGGTTTAAAGCCCTTATTGAGACATTTAGAACGTCTGCATTTAATTGCAAATAGTCCTGATTCTGTCTTGCTGCAGATTACCGTTGGAATCAAGTGTGGAGGGTTTGGGGCTTTTGATCACAATTTTTGATTTATAGAGGTATGCTGATATTACCCCCTATGTGATAATGTATAGCGCTACTCTTGCTATAATAGGTGATCTCTAGCGCTTCTTCATACATCTTTACAAATTGAACGATACATTGAAGAAGTTTTAGGGTTGGTTGCATTATTATTCAATCCACATAACCCTGGGGTGATTTTTTGAACAATCTAATACCAGACTCCATACACCTTGCGTATCTCTAAGCGGCTTCCGTGTTGTTCGTACTCTTATTTAGTCATCAACTTGACCCCACCTTTTGTCAATAGAATTTGTATTTGACATGGCCAACTGTCAGAATCGGTGACCCAAATTGTTTACATCTGTTATGCAATTGATTAATTACTGTCAAATATATTGTAAGATTGGATAATGAATTTTTATGACATCTTACATCGATTTATCATTGCAAGCATTTTGCAAAACGGTGGTTCCACCAATCACTGCATTTAACTTTTAATGTTCGATTAAATATATATGTATCTTTAGCTTGATTATATGACTTTTTCAAAGTTCTTTGTTGAAATAAATAAATGAAGCACATATTGTAAATGTAAAATCGATTAAAGTGTCAGTATAATTTTTATCATAATCTTTTGAAAATTAATGGAACTAAATGGTAATAGAAGGGATGCTTGTTATAGTGTGTAATCAAGTATAAAATATTAACAGTCTTTTTTATCGTACTATTGACAAAACTAGGTTGATAATTTTTGTAGTTTTTCAATGTCTTTCCTTTTAATTGAAACATAAAAAAAAAAACACTTATTTTTCAGAGTACAGAAAATATTGGATTTCTTTCATAAAATAAGACTGCTTCTTTCTGTGACATTAATATCACTTTTCCAAATTTATGACGCTTTTGCTTGACTTCTTGTAAGAAAGAGAATGGTGTCATATTATACAATGGAGAGTATTTTAAGACACCACAGCTTGTTTTTGAACTTACTGCTGTCAAAATGTAGCTTAATAATAATTTACGAGTTTCATTGTTAACTTTTGTTTCTAACATTAGTCTTGGGTTGAAATTTATCGATGACCATATTACCTTCTGTGTGTGAAAGGAAATAAATCCATTTTACGTTCATTAGTTTTCGGTTGTTATAGCATTTAATTCAACTTGAGCAAAAGACATTTTGCTTTTGATCACCCGGTGAAATAAATCACTCATATTTTTTTCATTGAATAGTTTAGCACTTGTTTCAAATATAAAATCGATTATTTGATATGGGTATATTTCAAGATATATTTTTATAAAGTCAATTCCTTTCAAACCCCTCCCCTCCCCATATATACATGCACACACACAATTACCTATATATTCAATTCATAGATGGCGTTACAGTATCTCTTAAAAATTAATGTGTGTATTCCGATAATTTTTATTTTTAACTTTAATATACTATATTATAGAAAACTACAAAAATATGATTAATGTTACTCATATAATTTAAGTTTTTAACTTAATACTCTTAGTTTATAATTACTTTACTAAAATTTTTTATACTTATTGCTCAGCCATAATTCGGAATGCATTGATACAGCTTTGAATCTGTATTGAAATCTCTTGAATTTCACAATAACTTCATTATTGTTGATTTATTTATCGTGATCTAAGCATATTTTTAGGTTAACTTAATGCTCTAGGTAGGTTACCTTTTTCTTGTAATGAATTTAGAACTTGCATCCATTTTTTTTCAATAAGATTTCGCTTAATATTACAAACAGTAGAAACGGAGGTAGGTTATCCGTAAAACTAATTAAATCCCTCTTTTATATAAACTTAAAACCTGCCCTCAGTCAGTTTTCTTAAAATACAGCAGTATCATTATTTTAAAGTTTCCATTGACTGTATGACTCTTCTGTCTTTAATGTTCAAACCGTTTCAGTCTTTCTGGTATGGAGATTACTAAAAACTATATAATTAATAGTTTTTAGTAGTGATGGTGTGGGTGTGTGTTTTTTGGAAAGCAATTAATGTTTAATTTTAGCATTTTTTTAAAAAAAAAATTAGAGCATCTACGATAAAATATGCCTACTCAGGAAATTTCGATTTAAGTAATCATGCGTAACTAAATTTTAGATGCTGTAGAAGTATATATTCTTGTTTTCGGTCTTCCTTTTTGTCAGTAGTTTCTTAGTGTTTTCTTCCTTCTTATACTTTAATATCCGTTTGTCACAATTATTCCGTTGATTCGCTTAATCAGAGTAAATTAGTGAGTGTTCTAAATACCACGCGTTAAGCTAAATTAGCACGCTTGCGCCAGTAAAGTCAACGAACTAAACCAATTATAAAAGACAATGTTTCTGTTGTTTCATTTCATACACACATTACCCTTATCTGCTAATAATATGGAAAATAAAATAATCTCCTCTTATTCTTTTTTCTTAAATTTTATATCACAACCAAAATTAGTTTTAAATAGTTTTAATTTATTCATTTGAAATTTTTTTTTATTTACATCTTAATTCATCAAACAATACGATAATTAATATGAAATAACATTTTCATACCACAAAGCAAGTTTAAAAGAATAAAATCTTTAAATAAAATTTTAACGTTTCTTAAAAAATTAATTTACGCAACTAAGATATTATTTAAAAAAAAACAGTATTCAAATAATTATTTTTTAAACCAAATTTTTACAATATCATTTCTAGAAAACGTTTTCAGAATGGGCATGCAAAAATTAATATTTCTGCCACTCGAAAGCATTTCAAGCACATTTATTAAAATATTAATGCTATTCAAGGCAAGAACATTTTAAAACTAAGTAACATTTATATTTTATTAAATAAGGAGTACAATTAAAAACAAAATTGAAAAATACGTCTAAGCCATATTCTAAAAATTATTTCATTTCGAAATAAGAGAAATCAGGAAACCATTGCTGGATTTTAAAACATTGGAGATAAGAGTTTCAGTTCATTAGAGATTAATTAAACCATTACTAAGATTTCTTTCTCGTATTAATGTTATTCTTACTCCACTCCCATAAAAGCTGATAATGGGATCTTTGTTCCCCATGATCTTCTTGGAGAATATTTTCACGGAATATCACATTTCAACTTAAAGCATACATTAAGCTTTTTATTGATTTTGTCTTAGTTTCTGAAGATATGTCATTTTCTGAAGAACCTAAGTATAGAATAAAGATTTTAATTATGTGTCTCGTGAAAAATTCTAAATTATTTTTTAAGCAATGTGAAATCCCAAAAATATTTCTTTTTTATAATAAGCCAGCCAAAATCAACCTTAATTAGAGGTTTATCTGGTTAGTTTAATTTTAACTACTTTAATGAATACTATCTAAGAGTAAGTCTTACTGTTATAAGCTAAGGATGTAATAGTTAATTTGTATGAATAACTTAATTACTCAAATATATGCAAGTTTTTAAAAAAACTTAATGTAATCAAGTACTTGTAAATTGTTTAAAAGTAGTTAGAAATGTTGCAATTTCCTATCCATTTATTTTTAATTCTTGAATATTTAAACTTTTACGTTAACAATTCATTTTATTATGTTACTTTGATGCAAAATGTGAAACTGTTGTAGCAAAAATTAAGTGGCAAGTTTGATATAGCTCATGAATTTAAATAATTTCTTGAAGTAATTGGGGCCAAGGGAAACACCACAAATTATTCTATATTAGTATGAATAAGTGATTTGTTGAATATATTAATACGTTTTAATAATTATAATAAAAAATAAATACACACTTCAGAGTTAATTCCATGCTCAGAGCTAATGTACAACATGTACAAAAGATGTTTACGCCTTTATTTTTTATTTCCATGATTTTAAAAGCCTTCGCATGTTAAATATTGTACACGAATGAAAGCAAAATGAAACAACAATTTATAGGTAAAATATATCAAAATCTAAGAACTTCATATGTGCATTTGTTTAAATAAATATCTTAAAATATTTTAATAATAAAAGTGTTGAATTTCACACACATGGGATATATATATATATCACCAAAAAGAAATATATAAAAATGGGAGAGTTTTTCTATTCTTGCGAATTAGATATTTAATTATCTGAGTTATCAAAATGAGATTTAGTATTTATGCTTTGGGAGAATCCGTTTTGAAATTTTAATTTCATTCATAATAATATCATAAAAAGCACGCACAAATTTTAAATCTTGACCAAATCCATTTGCTCTTCAATAAACAGTAGATGAACTAGAATTTTTGCATGAATTGCACAATTTTTCTTGAAATGATTTGTTACTGCATATATAATGTCATTCTCACTTACGCGCGGTAGAAAAATAATTAATTCATTTTTTATCAGACTCTTTTTTAGCAGATAATCTGCAATATGGGCGTGGTAGTTGCTGTCCAGCATCAAACATTGCTCCGTAACTTGATAAAAAAATGCAGGTAAAGCTTTGAAATTTTGCAGGCATGTTTATAAGGATTTGAGATATCAAACAAGCCAATAAAATTTTTTTGACTTTTTAATGATTTATAGGGTACCATATCGCCTTAAGTGATCAGGTTTAGTTTTATCAGTCAAGTCATTTCATGTATGAAATATCTCCTAGTTTGTCTAAATATTGTGAGCTAAATTTTGAATATTTCATATTTTATAATTTCATGACCTATTAAAGCAGGTAAAAACTATTATCACGTGATTTTGTATATTCTTTTTCAATTTTGTGCTATTCCTAAAATATTATAATAGAGTGCTTTAATCCTAATTTTTCTTAGGATGGTATATTTGTATCGTATGTAAGTATTAAAATGTAATATATATTATTCTCTTGATAAATACAGAAGTATCCAAAAATGTTTTTTTGTATTAACATAACTTTACATTGTAACTAAAATTTTGAAATTTCAAGATATTATACTTGACTGTTTCAAGCGTTAAACATAATTATTTAGAACATATTGAAAATCGGAGAAAAAGACAATCTAACGATGCTTCAATAGACGGAATAGGAAGAATTTTGAATAAAAAGCACAAATATTACACATATAATGTTGTATATTTATACCGTGAAATAATTGTAAATGTATGTAAACAACTTTCTGTGTTGCAGGCATCCAGAGTTACACTTTTCTCTTAGCAGTTTTCGATCGTTCAAATGTTGTTCATGTGGGAAAAAAGCAAACTACATCGACAGCTCTTCTTTAACCTCTTAAATGACGTCATTTGTGTTTTGAAATCTCCAAGAGCTTTGGGAAAACGAGCTTGGGTAGTGATAGTAAAGAACATCAAAACTTCCTCTCTTTGACTCCACCTACCACTATTCAAGATCAGTAAACTGTATGAAAGGTTTTTTGATAGTATCGTGCCATATTTTGATCCTTATATCACGCAGTGCGCCCAACAATGCTTAGTAATAAGCACTAACCATGCTCGGACCATTCTCCAGGTAGTCTGTAAAGATGTCTTCCCGACAGTCCCGAAGAGAGAGACATTTCTAGAAACATTTTAGTTTTGTTAAGAGAAAAGAGATGAATAGCTTTGCTTCCACTTCTTGTTCTCTTTGTTTCCTGGGTCGTACTAAAAGAACCAATGAACCAATATTTATCCATAATTACTAAGCGGTCAAGCAAATTATCTGTGTCAGGCTTCAAAAAATTCAATATCAGTGACAGGTCACGTCTTGCATACTAATGAATAGAGTCAGTAACTATGTAACTCAGCATGCTAACACATTTAACACCTGCATATCTTTCACACTCCCTTAACTAAAATTAGTCTTCTTTATGATCATTTGGAACAGTCTCGTAAGATTAAAGTCGTCCATTTTGTTCATTGTGGTAGATCTTCCATGAGTGATGGTGATTCTCATGCTTAGATCATTGGAAAGAAATGTGATCAACTTGAAAAATATTTTTCACCTCACAACCGTGTCCCATAACATTTTACATTTTCCATAAATAGCTATTGTTTTATAGTGGATTTGTCAGACACTGTAACCTTACAAACAAAAGCATGTAATCACACAATAATATTCTATCTTTCCCAGCTTGTGGGTTAGTTCTTTATAACGATATCAAATAATATGCAGAATGTTTAATAACTAGACATACATCCATTCTTTCTCATTAATAATTGAAACTTTACAACATTCTACATAATTAACAGTAAATAATTAAAATATCAGATGTTACATAATTTTTTTAAAAATTTTGTAAGTAATAAAAATAAAATAACGTGTGTGCTTGTAATAAATGTTCTGTCGTATTTTTCCTCTAAATTTTTATACAGAAATTTTATTTATTATCAAGGGAGATCGAATTTTTTGTGGTTGTTGTTAAAGCAATTTAAATAAAAATTTGTGACTACCCGCGCTAATTTTTCATTCATTTTATGATCTTTCCTATTAAAGAAAATATACAGAAGTTTTCGAAAGGAATAATAAAAATTCTGTTTTTTGTTACTCATTTTATTTTATTTTCTTTCCAAAACAATTTGTTTGAAAAGGGGTCATTTAACTTATACTTTTTTAATATAAATTCAAAATGGCTTCAAATGTCATTTTCTAGAAAATAGGTACATTTTAGATTTTTATGATTCTTTCAAAAGGTATTCTTAAAATTTAATTTTTAGTTATGACTTCATTTTGTGCAATGAAATGAAATGGCATTGCTTAAAACTGGTTATTATTTTAAAAAATAACTTTTTTTAGTACATCAATTTTGATTATTTCTGATTCTTGAAAAAAATATTCCTACGAATCAATTATCTTACTGCACTTTTTTACATTTATATTTCACTTTTTTGAACTTTTGAAGATCTGTTAAAGTACTAAATATGCTCACCCTTTTTAATTGATTAATTCTTGGTTTTCTCTGATATTTGATGAAACAGACTGTTTGCAATATTCCACTGGTATCCGATAGCATTCGTAAACGAAAATTTTAATATACAAACAAAAATTTCAAAGTATGCAAAACGCTAGTTAAGGTTCAGAGATCTCAGAAATATAAACACAGCTTCCATGGAGCACTTTGTAAGTTTATTTTTATCCTGTTTATATTCCTTATGAAATCCTCTAAAATACTTTTTCATCATCTCCTTTATAACGAACTAAAACCCGAACTTCACACTTTCAGAAAAAAATTCAACTAACTTGCATACCTTTGGAATACTTGTATACAATTTCGCCAATATCAACATTTCAACGAAACATTTAATGTTTTGTTTAGATGAGGCTGAAAAGAATGGTGAATGATTTTGAAAAGGATATGTAAAATATGTATTTTTGAACCATAAAACACTTCACAGAAGAAAAACGAGAAATTTTGGACAAGAATTTCAGCTATGCTGCCTCCTCCCCATCCCCCAAATTTTATTACCAATAATTGATCCTACTATTTATCTTAGAACAATGACACCAGGACAATTTCCTGTTCATCTGCTCAGCAATGGGAATCTTTACTATTCACAAAGAAAAAAAATGGGAGGAAATTATATTACTCTTCCCTGACAAATTTCTATCAGGTGATGGGTCTTAACAGACTACACGGTGTTCAGAAAGTTATTAAGAAGGTGAACAAACTCCTTGTTTAATTCTCCTAGGTTGAATTTCAAATAGAAGAACAATTTTTTATATAACATTAAATGTTTATTATACTTAAAGTTCTTCAAGATACTCTTATAATAGCAAGATGATGCAATTCAACGCTTGTCTAGGTTGAGTACATTGTATCAAATCTATAAATATCCTCGAAATTTACTCTAAAGTTATGAGAAATGTGACAAATTTTTATTCAATGATGACGTGCAGTTTCTGTTTTGAAATATTCTTTCAAATTGTTAAACATATGCACTCTGAATATGAAATATTATTTTTAAATTATAACAAAAAAAAAAATATGAGAATACAAATGGCGCTGTTGAAAAATTTTGTGATTAGTATTCGTATTCATATTAATATACTTAACTGATGTTGTTAGATCAGAAATAAATATAACGGGTTTTGTGAAGTATTTTATGTGTTAATGTTATTCACACAGTCACCCATCCGGTATAGTGGTTAGCGAGGCTGTGCTGTAGGGCCTGGGTTCGAATCCCAGAGAAGACATGGATGTTTGTAAATGTATACTGTCTTTGCGGCATGGGGTACTTTAAATAACCGTCGAGCTGCAAGTCCTCTCGTGAGGTTGGTGGAATGGCAAGAGAGGTGGGAGGTCCCTGACCGTCCCCTAGGATGTTCTCCCTCAAAATTGGGGTGGAACCGAGCTAAATCGTACTGTCGCTTGAATGGTGCTGAAGGCTACTACCGGCGTACGTCTGGTCCCTTGCCATGATGAAATTCGTGGGCCTGAATCTGACGCTGTCGAGATGAGGTGGCATAAGGAACAACAACACATATAATAAATATAGTTTTTGTGAAAAAAATACTGTTTCACAGATTTTTTTAGTGTTTTTGTATTTTATGATTTTTTTTTTCCTTTTGTTTACTACAAAACATGTTTTTTTTAAATATTATGCATTCAAACTGAAAACAAAATGCAACTATAGATCATAAATATTTCGCTGTTGACAACAGATAATTATTACAACAAAGATTATTAAAATGTAATGTCATTGAATATAAAGAAATATATTGAATTTTAATTGCGGGTAAACGTTTCCTAGGTCAGCTAAATAATGTGTTATTCTGTCAAAGAACACTTTTGGAAGCTAATTGAAATACGCGTATAATTGTAGCATATTTCATCCATCTAAAGTTTGAAAGTGGCAAAAAGTTATATGTGACACCATCAAGAACTATGTGAGTTTAACGGCTGAAAGTTTACATCCATATCAATTACTAAAGCACTTTCCTCATATTCAAAACTCTTTAATTCAATTTTTCCTAAGCTAAACACTTCTTTTGGTGAGCAAGTTCATTCCATCTTCCCTGGTCTATCACACCTGGACAACTATTTCCTGGTGCGTCTATTTTAACGTTTACATGCAGAATTAACTTATTCAGAAAATATATTTTTAGTATTAGTATGCACTCGAATTAGCTTCTTTTTTCAGAATAATGTTAATTAAAGATAAACATAAAGTTATATAAATTTATTCAAATCAAGAAGTTTAATTTCCGGGGTTGTATTACATTTTGACAATACAAAAATAAATAAACTTTCATTTCATATACATTTGATTCTGTGGTATGTTTATGATAAATATTTCATTTTCAATTAAGTTATCTTAAAGGTTGAATTAATCTAAATTAAACTAAGACTGCAATAATTTTTAATATTAGTATTGCTTCTATTTATAATTAATAGTGTTAACTTTTTTTCCGTATTACTTATATGACTTGCTAAAAGCTGAGAAAATGGCGTTTCAAAAAATGGGGGAGGGGTAGGGAGTACAAGGAGGGGAGGGTTGAAGAATGCAATTAAAATGTATTAGAGAAATAAAACTTTAACTTTATTTTAAAAATCAAAATTATTGGAATTAAAAAAGGGTAATATCTTAATTGAAGCCACATTAAGCAAATGAAAATAAATCCTTGACATATCACTCATTTTTCCTTCTGTAATGAATGGCATTCTCGTCGTAGAAAACGATGCTCCCACTTTTAGTGTCTCCATCTATCTTTGGATACTAGAACTAAACCGTAGTGGCGTCATCTGTGTCACAAAAAAGTAAGCTAAAAGTAGCTTCAACTTTTATTCATAACAAATAAGTGTCAAAATATAATTAAATAGCACGTAATAAGTAAATTAAAATATCAAGAGGTTTGTATACGTGAATAAAATGTTTATTTCCTAGTATACATATTTTGCATAGCTGGAAAATACATCTTAAAGATAATTATCTTTTGATATTTATTTAAATATCCACAAAAATATTTCATGCGATATTTATTTCATAACTAAAAACGATATATTTTAAAAACAATACAGATGATGGAAAAATTTGTTGATCGTATAATATAAAATTATTTTTATTAAAAATGATTGAAAGCATAAAGCAATATAACATTATTTTATATGTATATTTTTGTAAGATTCTTTATAAACTCAAAGATTTTGGATTAATGTAAAAGCGTCACTTATTATTTTATTATTAGTTTAATATTATTATTATTTTTTTGCAATATAAATTTTGTAAGGTTTCTTTTCTCAGCTTTTGAAAAATTTGTGTTATTATTTGTATTAAATCCATTAAAAGATTTTTCTCTAAAATTAAATATGTTAGTTTTGACATAGAAACACTTACTTAATATAAATTGTTTTTGAAATATTTTTATTTCAAGATATATGTTCAGGAATCATTATATAAAATTATAATTTGACTAAATATATGTTTATCATAAATGACATTAAACGACTCGAAGAAGAAATTTGTAAAGATTTTATTTATAAGAGTAGTTATAAACCCTAATCGTCTTACCAATGTTTCGAATCCCGTGGAATTCTCCCATTCATCATCTGAGGTAAATAGTATCAAAGGTGTATCCTCAATTTCTTTCTTTAGAAGCTCACCTGGCAGTTTATACTCATCAAGTCAAATTACGATTCGACTCTTCAGTATTTTGTAACAAATCGTTCTACTCTATATCACTGTAAGTTTGCATTTTGTAATAGTGCAAAATAATATTTTTTCCTGATAGTTAAGTTAGATAGTTGAGCTTAGTGCTTGCAATCCCGGGACATATTTTCAGACCTGGGATTTTGGGATTACATTGCCTCAGTCCTAAGACCGGGATTGGTCCCGGGATTACGACTGATCTCTTTATGAAAAATACTTACCCATTAGCTTAATTGAAATTATGTAACAAAACAGAACGCATAATTGAAAAACTGGTTTAATATTATTTATTGAGTCAAAATAAAACTTAATTCATCATAAAAAGCAAAGAAAAATAGTGCATAATGAATTTAATAACAATAGTACATTTTTAATTAATAAAAAAATTGACCCATTTGAATTAATGATTGATATGTTTGAGACTTTTCAAAATCTTATTGTAAACTCAAACTAGAATAAAAAGTCCCTATTATATTTTCTTTGAAATACTCTTTTTTTATGTGTAAGATATTTGGAAATGATACCTGCGTAGTAAGACATTCTAAGGAATTAAATTTTTCAAAATTGAAATTATGAAGTCTGAACTGAACTTTTTCTCCCGACAAACTCTTATGTACCTGTACACAGCAGGTACAAATGATACAATGGATTTACGTAAATTTTAATCTGAAATATTTTTCTACTAATACAACTACAACAGAAAAAATACTTTAAAAAATTAAACTTTTGACGCTAAATATTTTTTATAAACTCTAAAACAAACTCTAGTAAAAATATTTTGAAAAAAAAACAGACTTCAAAATAAAAATAATAATATTAAATATATTGCATATTTGTCTGTCTCTTAGATTTCTCACAAAATAACTTTTCGAAATATTTTTCAACAACATTTAATTATAAATACATGCAATCTAATTTGAAAATATATTTATAATGATAACAAAATAATATTACTAACTTTATGTCGCTGTGGGTTAAAAAAAAAGGAGAAAACATTGAAATAAATCACCTATAACTGAGTTTATTCATAAATTTTAAATATTTAGAATGAAGTAATGTCTTTTCGGTACTTAAATAGCTTGTGCAAGAATATACTTATAATAAAAAAAAACTAATATTCTTAAAGTTATATCTTGATATATATAAAAACGAGATATATATATATATATATATCTAAAAACACCTTTTTATATTGACTTAACATAATTAAGAAAAATGACTTATGATTGATGATTCAGAAAAGAAAAATCAAAATTTATTATAAGCATCAAACAAATGAGTCACATTTTCTTTATTACTAGGAAGAAGCATTGACTTAGCTCAATGTCTTGTTTCGGAAGTGGAAGCTCTCTATATAAATTTCTTGAAATTAAATTCTTAGTAAATTTTGATGAGACAAATTTTTTAAAATATAATTCTATCAAACATTAAGTCCCCGGATTAGTTATTTTAATTCCGAGGCTGCAACTCCCCCCCCCCCCTAGTTGAGCTAAACTAAAGTCATGGACCATTGATAGTTTGGGGGTCATCTTATAGGATATTTCTACGATACAACTTTGAGTAAAAGTGTATGCCTCGTTTCATCTGATAGTCGGTCTTTTTTTAATTCAACTAAATTTAACTAATACAACATATAATATGTATAAATATATATATATATATATATATATATATATATATAGTGCATTCTCCTTGTTTGAAGAATTAAATCATGCATATAATTTTATAATCATACTTGTTGTTCATAATTTCCTGGAAACTATCTAATAATGTGTCACTGAATATTTGAACAGAATTAAAAGACTATTTCAAATTTAAAATTCTACTGCTATGAGTTTTGTATTTAAATTTTAATTTTTAATTAATACCAGAGAGTTTCAGTATCGGTAGTAAAATTACAATTATATGAACTTTTGAGTTCATTTTTGGTATCAAAATATTTTTGCACAATATAAATTTATATTTTTGCACAATTGCTTATTATATAATAAGCAAAATATTCTTTAAGTAATACATATTTGTGGAGTTAATCAACAAAAAAAGCAATAGATGGCCCCACAAGTAAAAGAGTACAGCATTCATGTTTTGAAGCTCTTGTTTTTCCTGCTCATCAGTTAATCTTCATTTGTATGTTCTCAGCTTTTTCTTTTTTCAACTTTTATGGCTGCAAAAATTAATTACATTTGAAATCATTTCGATAAATACTGTTGTATGCAAATTTAAATGTTAAAATTCTACAAAAAACAGTTTATATATTTTTTGTGGATATACAGGGGGAATTCAACATATATATAATAGTAGTCTCGACCAGATTTAATAGATTTGTATTCGTTTTTAGTATATCTTACAAATATAGCATCAGTTCCTTATTTTTTTCAGTGTTTCTTTCATTTCTATACAAATTAATACTATTACTATAATGTATCACCAACAGGAAGGTTACAGTTTAATTTTATAGAATTTGAATTTCTATGGAAAATTAAAATTGATATAATTACATATATTTTAGTAAAGAGGATGTTTCTGTCAGTTTTCGTAATTTTGGGCTTAGTTGCACAGGCTTCACAATCATCTTTTTCCTCATATTATACCATCCGAGGCCAGTTTAGTTCATTTACTCGTAACGTTTATTATGTTTTAAAATGGCTTATTTTGAGTCTATTTCAGTTTAAATTTAAACTTTTAGACAAAAAATATATATTATTTTTAATAGCACAGGTACAGCTATTTTAAATAAAGTCTTAAATGTCTGATAAGTAAAAAAAAAATACTAATTATTTTAGACTCCAGTAACATAAAGGTAATGAATAGAAAACTCAGCCACCCGTCAGGTATAGTGGCTAGTGATGCTAATCTATTTTTGCGGGGGGGGGATCTGGGTTCAAATCTCGGAGAAGGCTTGGATTCTTAAAAATGTATATTGCCTTCGAAGCATGAGGGTACCGTAAATAAGTTTTCGAGCCCCAAAGGTCCACTCGTGAGGTTGGTCGAAGGGGAACAGATGTGAGAGGTCCCTAGCCTCCAGACTGTTCTTCATCAAAAATGGAATGGATTTTGTTTTTCCAAAGCGGAAATTGCTTTATTCAATTCCTACTATTAGTTCAGTCTCGCCTTATATATATATATATACACTCAGGCCCATAAATTAAGGATAATGAAATTCAGGCAAAGGAAGAGAAAAAAGCAAAACAAATTTGACTTATTTGTAAAGTCTATTTATTAAACAAAAGGTAAAGAGAAAAAAAAGATGCTATATGTTTGACATAATTAATAAAAATTGCGATTTTTACTCCCTGGAGTAAATTTCAAAACAGAACTTATTTACAAAAAACAGTATAACATGGTTAGTATGATGGTTAATACGGAGTATGTCTCCCGGACGATGCAATACAGGCCTTACAACGCCTACGCATGCTGAGTATCAAATTATCAATCTGATCTTGGGAAATATTACACCACTCATCAATCAATGCCCTCCGAAGTTCCGGTAGACAGGTGAGAGGGGGTTGACTGGCTGCAATTCGTCGGCCAAGCATGTCCCACACATGCTCTATTGGATTCAAGTCCGGTGAGCATGCTGGCCAATCCATACGGGTGATATCCTCCGATTGAAGGCATTCGACTACAATGTTTGCACGGTAAGGACGGGCGTTGTCATCCATAAACAGAAATTCAGCACCCATGGCACCCCGAAACAAACGTACATGTTGTTCCAGAATGACATCCCGATAGATGTGGCCTGTCATCGCTACACTCTGAACATGCAGGTCAGTTCTGGATCCAAGAATAATTCCTCCCCAGACGAGCCATCCTGCACCGACGTAACTGTGTCGTTCAATGGTGTTCTCTTGGTGGTAACGGGTACCTGGCACTCCCCATATGAAAGTCCGGCAAGAATCAGACTGCAAACTAAACCTAGACTCGTCGGAAAACATTACACAAGACCACTGTTGCGGTGTCCACAATACATACTCTCTACTCCAGGTTAATGGCAGGCGACAGTGAGTTGTGGTAAGGGGAACACATCTGACAGGCCTACGAGCATATAGACCAAGATGCCCTAAGCGTCTGTACACGGTCTGCCTTGAAACTGTCGTACCGGTAGCTGAAGAGAGCTGACGACAGGTCTGATGCTGATCTCCATCTGTTTCTTTTGGCAGTATCTGCCAAATACTGGTCCTCATTCGGAGTTGTAACTCGGGGGCGACCTGTGCTGTAACATCTACTCACATTACCATCATCTTGGAATCATTGCCAAAGCCTGGTGATGAAACTCTGGAAGATTCCAAGTTCCTCGGATACTTCCAGCTGGGTACGTTTACATTCCAGTCGTCCGATAATTCTACCATGTAAAAATCATCCAAATGCTTCCTTTGTGCCATAACTATGCGGTTATTGCACTGAAAGTGTTTTAAAGCACCATTCCTTATATACCCCTCTGTTACACTCTCGTCATTGTGACGTACTATCCGCGCCATCTGGTGGTTTCCTGTAATTTGCATATTCTTCTTCAAGATGTATGTGATAATTCTACAGGTGAAATTTTTATTTTAGAGTTCAATTTCTGTGTGATTCTGAATTATCCTTAATTTATGGACATGAGTATATATATATATATATATCTTTCTCAAATTTCCAATCATTAATAAAATATTTTTTTCTATTCATCTTTTCAAGTTCAAATGTATTTTCTTAAACTTGTAGTGGATGGCACTTGATGTTAATACACTTTTTTCAAAAATTAATTATTTATGTAAATTAAAAAAATGAATAAATAGTAACAAACAAAAATAAAAGTCCAAAAGCATATATAGAAATGATAACCACTCGCTGTGTTCCTGTAGCACAATGGATAGTGCGTTGGGGTTTTAATCCAAAGGTCGTGGGTTTGAAACTCACCTAGTGGTGGCGTAATTTCTGTGAATGTGATTTCTTTTTCACTATACTATTTTTTTGAATAATTAAATTACATTGATGAATAAATAGTAACAAACGCGAAAAGATATTCCAATACCATATATGGAAAATAGAAAATAGCAAGGGAAGTCGCTTTTTATTTTGTCACTTAATATTGTGATTATGTGTCATATATATTTACATATTTATATTAATTGTAACAATTTAATAAAAAGTAAATAGAATAAATTTTATTTGTTCACTTAAGTAGGAATTGATTGGTTTTTTTTACATATTACTTGTTATATAAATATCTGCTCTTTCATAAACGATACAAAGTCATGGGATTAAGGTTTTAGACTTTTTCATAAAGATTTATTAAATAGACAAAGAGATATATTTTTGTAACAAAAGTTCGTAAAAAGAAGTTGTTTGTATAAAGAAAATAAATAGTTAACACTGTATATATATACAGACTTAAAAGAAAATTATAAATATTTATTTATAAATAATTAAAATTTAATAGAAATATGAAATAAAGACCATTTTTCTCTTTAAACATTCAAGGTACTCTAAATTTGGAAGATAATAATTTCTAAGGAACTCGAATTAATTGATATCACGATAAAAATACCTGAAATATTTGTTTTTCAAATCTAAACAAAAGAAGATAATTATCCTGGGTAAATAATTTACAGAAAAAAAGAAGAAAGAAAAGTTAACTAATCTTTCATATCAGTTTTTTTAACGTTTTTTTTTTCTTCTTTTTTTATTTTTACCTTATACCCTTGACTCTAATTTAAAGCAAAAGTAAATGACGTAAATAAAGAATTTAGTATTTGAAAAGGATTCAAGAGCTGAAAATATGGATTTGAAAACAGATTTGTTTAGGACAGATTTAAAAATATACATGCAAATAATTATACATTTTAATCAAGTGGTACATCAGAAATTTGTATTACATTGGTATTAGAAATATGTGCACCAAACAGTATTTATAAAAAATCAATTTTACAGTCAATATCCATGAAGTAATATTTAAAAGGAAGGAATGCATGCTAACAATTAAACCAGTTTCTTAAACACTTCTCCGTTATATATTCTATCTCTATACTCCATAAAATTGATAAAGTATATACCAATTAAAGTACTACATTCAAGCACTAGGTCTTAGATAAAAATGTAATTTAAAGTAAACTTGAAGAATCGCGATGCCTTTAGAATGATCAAAATGAAAGTAATAATTAATTAAACTTTTTCTTCATGTAAAATTTCGATACCTATTTAATTATACGAATAAGCCTACAATAACGCTATAAAATTTATTAACGAGCAAAATTACTTAAGTATTTCGTGACAAGACCATTGCAGAATTAACTGCCCTCGATTGAAAGCATTTTTAATGGTACCAGAAAATATATCAAAGACAATATAATTCTTTTGCTTTTATCATCGGCATGCATAAACCCATTCATTAGACTGAGAATCTATTGAATGATGGAGATTCAGAGACGTAACAATCTTAATTTATTGTCTAGCTTTATTTGTCTTCAATAAATTCTTTATTAATTTTTTAATTTACTGTGTATATGTTGATCGACTGCTCCCTTGTGTGCCACTACGATTTCTGTTACTAGAAACAACGCCCGTATCCAAGAATGTGACTCCCGTCAACTCCCCTTGACGTGGCAGAGCCCATCCATTTTCAAGCTAACCCAATAGTTAAGGGCAAATTTTTCACTTTCCGCCCTCTTGTGGTGACGCCCTGGCTTGACAGCGACATCAGCCCTTATTGTGGCGAGACGATGTCACAGTAAGTGAGGGATAATAAAAGACCTCGAAGTATAACTCGAGCATCGAGACTGCGTTGAGGAATGTCTTTCAAACGACAAGTTCTCAACGTCCATCGTTAAGGTTGTCAAGTGTGAGCTAGACGCCTCAGTGAATAGCTTTGAGGAAATTTCCACCAAAGTTGGGAGATCAGAAAACGATTATTTTGGAAATTTATATCAGGGTAGGACATATTCTAAGGAAACACAGTTGTAAAGTTTGCATTTTTTAAGCAAACAAAAAACAACAGCAACAAATAAAACCCTGACTTTTAATGCTGATGTAGAACAGGTAGAACTGTGCTCTTTGCCGTTTTGTTACACCTATGTAAACTAATTTGACTTAAAAAAATATTAATTTAGAAAGCTCTCTCTTCTTTCTTCTTCTTTATTATATTATTTTTCTTTATTTTTCAATAATTAATTTACCTAAAACCGAGTTTAAATTGGTTTTGTTTCATATACTAGCTATAAATATGTCCCGTGCAGAGTATCCGCCATTACAGCTTGGTTTTTGATACAATTTTAGCAATATATTAATAATTTGAAAATAAAATCCCTTTGAAATGCATTTCATCTTTGATTAATCATTTATTTATTGAGCAAAATTAAGTATTTCTAATACTAAGTAAAATTTCGACTACTTAAAATAAAAGAAGCATACAAATTGTAAAATTAATAAAAATTGAAGCACTTTATTTCAAAAATAAAGAAGGAATGATTAAACTATGTTAACAGGTTCAATTCACTTACCTTGCATTAATGGTAAAAAAAGTAAAGGGTGAAGCCAAAATTTAAATTGATGATTTAAAGTTTAACTTATATGAAATATTTCAACCTAAGTCTCAATATTTAACTCAATTATTGTAAAGGAATAAGTGATAAACAATTTTGGAAAATACTTTATTTAAAAGTGAAAGATACTGATTTTTACAAAAACATATCGGAAATAAAAAGTACACCCCTCCCACCATACACGAAGTATTTTTCTTAAATTAATTTATTTTACTAATGCTTTATTTTAATTTCAACAACCCTGTATCAATGTATCAATATAGCGCAATGCTTCTCAAACATTCAATACTTGTGACCCAATTTTCAGTCATAATTTTCTTTGCGCCTCCTTTCCCTATCTAAACAATACCAAAGTAGTGAATTTAATAATAACATACTTTGACGAAAATCTGCAGTACGAATTTAATTACAAACCATACAAATTTTAAGAAAAGTATTAAATTTTTATATAATTCCATTTAAGATAAACCTAAAAGGTCAATGGTAATTGTTAAACTTGTTTTTAACTTGGTATTGTTTAGTTAATTATCAAATACAGTGTGCAGTACTGATACATTTATAAATATAATATATCAGTCTGAATGCGTATTCTTTATTTTTTATTATGTCAGAATGTATTTTTTTTCCAGTAAATTTATAATATTTTGAAATAATGCTTTATTTTCGACTTTTCGATATGATCTCGCTCCCCTCGTTTGGTTATCACGTCTACCTAGGGGTCGTGCCCCACAGTTTGAGAAACGCTGATATAGCGTAAAAAATTAAATTTAAACAGGTAATTCTGTAATGTATTGCTTAACCTTCTAGCGTTTAATCCTCTTCTAAAGCAAGGTACCTCTTGTATGCGAAAATTATTCATTTGATAATAAACTTTCCTTAATTGAGTAAATTATCGTTTTCTGTGTAAATCCTTAGCTCCTTAATTTTTTGCAAAGGTTTTTAAAGCTCCTGTAGGTAGATTATAAAACTCTCGAATTTCACATTAAACGTACATGCTGTAAACACATTTCAATATAAATAGCTATATATAATTCTAAATAAAAATAACTAATAAAATAAGTGTTGCTAAATTTCTGGGATGTATCTTTTCCAAATATATTAATTATTAATAAACATTTTGTAAATAGTACAAATTTAGAGGTGTGTCACTCTAGAAGAATTAATGAAATATGTGATATCATTATTTGTAGCCTTTTTTCATTCATCCTACATACGTATTCCATATTAAAACTGTTGTTCTTTTTGTAAAATAAGTTCTTCATACCTTTCTAGACAGCACAATTTATTAAAGACAAACAAATAAATGGTAAAATGATAGAGAAATTAGCACACAACAAAAGTGAAAATTATCGCACACAGTATATAGATCAAGGTGTGTTCCCCGTAGAAGGAATGTATGGGAGGAAGCGGGAAAAACACGTGAGTGCATCAAACAGATACCTTTACGCCAGAAGAAGCTCACTCGCTTCACCCCCAACAAAAACAGATATTAACATATTTTTGAATCAGTAATAAATAAATAATTTAGTGAGAGCGGAGCCAAATATGTTGAATGAATTTTTCCAATCAACCAATTTTCAATCCATCAATTTTCATCAACAAATATGATGGACAGAAGTATATGGAAAATGAGCATTCCCAATATGTCTCGAAAAACAAAATCTACTTAGAGTAAACTAATCTTTTTTTGTTATCCATGGATAAGGAATCGTAAATATTGACAGATATAAGAAATAAATTGCAAAATCATTTTAAATTACGTATTTTAAAGGAATAATGATAAGTTATTACAAAACGTTCCTTCGGTATTGGAATAAAAAAATCGGTCTAATTGTCTTAACAAAGTTTTAAAAACGTATAGCTTTTGTTCAAGTATGTAATCTATATTTTTGTTAAAGATTTAAGGTATCCGAACGCATTCGGAGTACTTTTTAACAAAATAGCATACTAAACATTATAAATGCTCTTTTAGGACTCAATACCAATAAATATTACTATTTAACTATCAACATTTAAAATAAATTACCTGAATTTAAAGTAAGCAATATTTTGAAATAACTTCAAAGCAGTTAGAGATAAAAGTAATAAACATATATTAGTAAAAGTATTACTAAAACAAAGTAGGTGCATTTATCTAAAAAAGTACTAAAATTTTAATTTTTCATTAAAATTTGAAAATTTTAGAGCTGAAAGAGTAAACATTATAAGAAATGTTACATTTTTTATGAGACCATTATTTAATTAACAAGCTATAACTCAAAAAGTATTCATACAGTACGAAATATTTTAGTACATTCTCTAGAAAATAACATAAATATCAAGTTCAAAAAGTTTTATAGGAATACATTCATAATAATTTGAGTTAACAGACTCGCTATGATAGATTTTGAACAGTTCCCTTCTGGTAGATCAAAACCCCCCTTCCGTTTTTTTTCTAAATTTATAAAATTGATTGTGTAACTTGGCCTCTAGGTAGAGTAAAAATAAAACAAGGTATGTTTAGTAAGTCCAATAGATAGCTCTATTCAATAAAACAAAAAAAAAATATTGGTCTTGACTGAATTTGGTCATTTTCAACGTGTTCGGATACCTTAAAATTGTTTCTTAATTTCTTAGGTAAAAAAGGGGACAGAGTGTTGTAGTGGTCATGGTCATAAGCTGGTGGTCTGCGGGTCATGAGTTTGAACTTATGGCCACTGAAGATCCTCCCCTCCCGTGTAGAGCAGATGTGGGCAGAGTTTTCAGGCTACTGGCTATTTCTAATGTTTTAAAGCTGTTGCGGTCCGCCAGTGGCGTAGGCGTGTCCATTATTTATTAAACTTGTATATTTTTTCTTCTTAACACTTGTTTCCGACATTGTAATTCTCTTTTAAAATATGGCAGATTACTATTTTAACTACAGAAACACAAGTACCACAAAATTGTCAAGCTGAATGCTAGATCAAAGAGCATGGGCGTATTCAATGCAGCGAGGAGAGAACATACGTCAACCAATGAGTCTGAAATCGACTTGTGTACTTAATTTGTTCCCTGCGATCCCACGCCGTAGTCCCCTCAGGGGGCTCACCTTCTTTAGGTGAGTACGGGTGTCACAATCCCGAGGTACCCTAGTGATCTTTTCCTTTAACCAAGGGGTTTACTGTCTTTGGTAAACACGGGTGTCACGACCCCGGTGGGCCCTAGTGATCCGTCTCTATTTTCGACCCTCTTTCTGTCATTCCATTCCTCCATTATTTCTTTTCACGTCTAGATCACAGATTAAAAAAAATATTAAATATACTTGTGTGTGTAAATGTGTACGTGTGTTATATATTTATTTAATTTGATTACGTATCCCCATTAATAACATATTGTTGTTTACATTTTGTATTGCGTTAATTTAGTTCTTTTTTTTCTTCTGTTTCATGAATTATTTTGCTTATGTTGATATTCGTTTTCGACTAACACCGTTGGTTTTCCGACCCGCATGTTTGCCGTGTGCGGCGTCCCGTAAGGAGGAAAATGGTGTCCTGGGGATACCTTTTTTCGTTCCCTTTGGCCAACGCTTCGCTGTAGACGGGTGGCAGGAGTGAGCCCGCTCCTGTCAATCGGCTGGTGATAAGTTTCTTCTGAGACATTGCTGTAGGGTTAGTGCTGCAGATAAGGGGTGGCGGGTTTACCCGTTGGATCCTCGCCCTGATGCTGTAGCATTATATTCTGGGTGTACTCCAGGTAAGCGCCGTGCCTGGCTTTTGCCAGAGGACCGGCACACTGCCTCCCTTGTTGGACTCCGTGGTGGGTGGAGGCACGCCAGAATGAATGTTTTTTTACGCTTATGGATCCAATTCAGAATGGCTCGGGTAAAGGCCTTATTTTACCCACTCTTAACGTTGACGAATTTGCAAAATGTTCACGATTTTTAATCTTAACTTTACCCAACAATGAAATGACTCGAAAATCTCCGTTTGCTGTTCACAAGGCTGTAATAGGAATAGGTGTCGAACCAAAATCCATCAAAAAATTATGATCCGGTGACTTATTCATTGAGACTACCTCTGCCTTGCAAAGTAAATCGTTCTTGCTTGCTAAAACCTTTTTAGATTCTCCACTAACTGTAAGTCCTCACAGATCTTTGAATTCTTGTCGAGGTGTCATCTCTGAACCAGATCTTTTGTGTGCCTCCGAGGCAGAAATTATCGAAGGACTTCATGACCAGGGCGTTACCCAGGTCAGAAGAATTACAATAAAAAAAGACACTGCACTTTTACCCACTAAACATTTAATTCTAACCTTTAATACCCCTAATCTACCATCAACCGTTAAAGCCGGATACCTAAATTGTAAAGTACGTCCCTACATACCGAATCCTCTGCGCTGTTTTAAGTGTCAGAGGTTCGGCCACTCACAAATAGCTTGTCGCGGTCAATTAACGTGCTCTAGATGTGCATCCGTTGGACATTCTTCAACGGATTGTAGTCTAGATCCAAAATGTGCTAATTGTTCCCAATCTCATACATCCGATTCAAAACTATGCCCAAAGTGGAAAATAGAAAAACAGATCCAGGAAATAAAAACAAATAAAAATATATCTTATCCTGAAG
The DNA here is from genome assembly GCA_019973975.1 of Trichonephila clavata. Classification (NCBI taxonomy): domain Eukaryota; kingdom Metazoa; phylum Arthropoda; class Arachnida; order Araneae; family Nephilidae; genus Trichonephila; species Trichonephila clavata. Next base: position 67,753 of record BMAO01034540.1, read on the forward strand.
CCCGTAAATTGATTGTCCCACAAATATCTCGCACATATGCACAAGCCATTAAACCTTCAACTATATCCAGTACTACTCAAACCGATCCAAATATAACGAATGTAATCTGCCCTCCATTACAATGTCTTAAACCCTTACCCTCTGCAAATCAAAAGGCAAGTACATCACCCTCAATGCCTGCAGTCTCCACATCTTCAACTCAGGTACATCTACTTCCTTCCACATCCTCAGAAATACCAGCCATATCAAATGATCCTCAGTTACCTATACCAATTCCTACTACTACTACCAGAACCACCCCGTTCAGCCCTATGGAAACTTCATCAAATATATCTGCTTCCTCATCCAACTCCCGTACTCGACTCCCTTCTGCAGGTATAATACAATATTCAAAAAGGAAACATGCAAAATCTCGAGCAAGAACGAAAAAGCTACTACAAAAAATAAACGAAACAGCTATGTATATAAAAATGGCACCACACATACCGATAAAGAGTTCTCCAGTACAGACTTCCGAAGAAGAAGAAGAAGAAAATGACATGCTCTCTCTCTCATATATGATGTTGAAGCAGAAGAAGCAGAAGTTATGGAAAAAAATATTTAACTCCGACCAAGCACCAGAAGGGGCGCGATTGAATTATACTTATCGGACTTGGTGGGTGTAATCCCCACCAAAAACTTGTTATTAGCAATTTTTTTGAATATAAAATATTTTGATTTTCTTTTTCTGAAATGTTTTAAACTTGTCTGACTTGGTGGGGTGTGCCCCACCAAAATCTGATTGTTGTTTATTTGTGTGAGGCTTTTAACTATATTTGAGTATTTTAAATGGATTTTTAATATTTTAACAATTGATTGGCGCAGCTTAGCCGAAATCGGCTCTTGCACTATTAAACCCTACATTCACTCACTCACTCACCCACGCCGTAGTAGGGCATGATATCAGCATGAGAACCGAATCCCGTAAAAGCACGGAGTGTGGGATGATGTATCAACTGTGATCATCAGCGTTTATTCTCCGCTTTAGTCGGCATGAAAGGAAAAACTCATTTCTTAGGGGCAGAGAACGCCTTAAGTGTTATCGCGCGCTTTCAATGGGTGCACGTGTACCGTCTATACATTTATGGAATCATTTGCTTAAATAAATACAGTCGATGGATTGTGAAAATATAATCCTCCATCTTAGCTCGTTTCGGTGACCATAAATATGTTTCCTTTAATGCGTGCTTCTTAGGTCTCAGTAAAGGGGGTCACCCCAAAATGTCTTGTTAATCCACAGGCCGATCACGGTCCACTTAATGTCCATCCCTGGTGTAGGATGACTGATGTACGTTAAATCTATTGTGGTTCATTGTCCTCCCATTGGCGTGGTGTGGTAGTTTGTTAGAGGCTGCCGGCTCAGATGACGTCCATTTGAACTAGGCTCACATTTACAGTGCGTTTTCATATCTCCCTCAAGTTGTTTAAAAATGCAAAGTTTATAAACACTTTCCTATTGTAAAAATAACAAACAAGCTTTTTTTTAAAAAATTAGCTCAATATTTTAGTATTTTGCACTAGATTTCGGCAATTTCTTGAAAATTCTAACACTTTAATTTATTATTTATAACTGATTTTAAAGCATTTTAAGTTTACACTTTACTGATTAGCTTATTTCTTGAAGTTTTTCATATTTATAAACTGAATTCGTTATAAAATTAATTCAACGGTTTTAAAAGATCACGAAACATCAAGAAAAATATAATAAAATAAATTTTAAAAAATGGTTTTGTTTTCTCTGATGAGATTAAATCTCATGGGATAGTGGCTCAACTGAAGGCGAACCCGATCTCAGACACCATTGACTTATGTTGACATCTCCTTCCACCTAATCAAATTTAATTTAAAACACCGGCAGCGTCACCTTAGGTAAGATCTAAGGAGATGAAGTATAGCATATTGTACGAAAAAGAACCAGTTTAATGAACAAAATAAAGGTTAAACTAAAATAACCAAAACTGTTGATTCGCCACAAAATGAAAATAACAATTGGACTAACAAAAAAAAAAAAAAAAGAGAGTTGAAAACACATGATTTTTTCAAAGGTTCGATCACCATTGAAATGGTTCTTAATGTATTACAGAACAGACTTGTTTTAAGTAGAATACATGATTGCAATAAAAATAGAAAAATGTCTTTAAAAACTCAATTTCGAAGTTTTGACACAATCGAGAGCACTCGACCTCACAAACCAAAGAGTAGCCTCTAGAAGCCGGGAGGGTTAGATGCTAGACTGGAATACGACTTGCTACTTGCCAACAAGAGTTAGGAAACTATTGGAAGGTACTTCTAGCTCAGCCATCGGCTGTAGAAAAGGGCATTAAAAAACTATTTCGCTGTCTTCTCAGGCAAGCTGCGCCAGACGGAGGGTTAAATATGAAATCAAACATATATGTCTCTTAGCTTTGTTTGCTATTATAATTATAATCTAAAGTTAGATATTTAATAAAAAATTGTTATCTTCCTTTTTAGGAGAGCTAAAAAAGGAGATTTTTTTATATACTAACTAAAACAGAATTATTTTCTTGAAGTTAATGTGCTCGTACATAATGTAATAGAAATAACCCTTGCTATGAGGGTTAAAATATAGTCGCTGCTATTTTGAGCATTAATTATTGTTTCAAATAAGAAAAAAAATTATTTTTGCTCTCAATAGTATTTTAGATTAAATTACTTCTACATGATACATTATTTGCAGTTATATGCAAGCTAAGAACATGGAAATAAAAAAAATACTTTAATAATTACTAAAATCAGATATTAAACTTTTACATATACTACAATAATTTTATATGATTTTAAGCAAATTTAAAATGTAATTTTTAGAGATAACCCACACTATTTTTGAAAAATAATTTCAGTGGAGTAAATAAATACCAATGCATTTACAAATAATCGTGCAATTATATAAAAAAAAAAATCAAAACCATTTAACGAACGAAATTTTTAAATTATGCTGCAGTTAGAAATATATTGCAATTTTTTTGTTGAAAAGTTTAATAGTTTGTTACCGTTAATGTGCACAGATTTCCCTTTTTTTAATCAAAAAGGTGTTCAATCCTTGTGTCGTATCAATTTTTTCACAGTTAATTTTATTTTTGTATGTTCATTTTTTCCTTAAACAATTATTTATTCTATAACTTTTTAAAACAATTCGAGCTGGTAAAGTATAAATGCTCACAACATTTAAATGTAATTTTTAGTAACTTTTAACTGCAAAAGCGATTTGAACAGGAAATTCTCCTTTGAATATAAAAACAGTATTATTAACTTCATTAGGTGAACCGTATTTATAAATGAAGAACTAAACACCTATCAGAAATTTCTCAAAAGTTTCAATACTTCATGGAAGGATTAAAAATTAAAATAAAACGGTCTTGAGAGAAAGTTTAGGAGCGGTTTTGCAATTCTGAATATATATTTCACACGTAGGTGTTACGGTGTCTTCTTTGCAATTGTAAATGCCTTTGAAATTGGTGTTAGTACTATGCTTATAAATATCCCTTGTCAGCTTTCAATCTATGCCCAAACACCCACGCATCACGTTATATAGCACCACTGAATCATCGACGGCGCAGCTAATCTAAATATACAAACATCCAACGGCGTGGTTGCTTCATACCTCCGATTCAGTTAAATTTTCCATTCAACGATGTATTGGTATATGGTCTAATTCAGGCACTTTTCAAGTCCCATAAAGAATAAATTTCAACATTTGGAGATATAGCGAATGAAAAAAAAATAGCTTATTCATCTATTTTTACTCCTCAGCTGATATTTATAAAAATGTTAATTGACCATAAAATATTCTCATAGCGTTTCTAATACACTGAAAAATTAATTGATAATTGTATTTTAATATCATTTACTACAGTTAACGAAATAAAAGATTAAGTAAATTATTTTATGAATAACAATAATTGAAACTTTTATAAAAGTTGGACTAAACATGTGTATATAATGGCAAACTAACATTTTCGACTATGAGTGTATATACGTAGTAATTCCGGGTGGCTTTCAGAGTAATTTTACATATACAGCTCATTTGAGACACATTAAATACTTTTTACCTTAAATATTTGTAATGACAAAATGTTTATTTTGCACCCAACTCACATACTACAAATGTTAAGTTTAAAAATGTATAGTTATATTACTGAATTATAAAAAAAAAAAAAAAAATATTTGAGCAACTTAAATTGAGAAAAAAAAAATGCTAAGTTATTTCTTCACATTATTAAGCATACATTATATACATATGAATTTCTTTACAATGTATGCAATATAATAAACTTTGTTTATTTTTATTTTTTATTTTTTGATTAAATCACTTGACCCTGGTAGGGAGAAAAATTTAGTAATCCTTTTAGTCAAAACTTGAAAAGGGATTAAAACACATTCCAGATTGAAGTTTTTATTCTTGATAATTATTAACATGCAACTCACAATACAAATACAGAATTTAAGAAGAATAAGTATTTTTGAGATATTAGTGGATACTCTTTAAATATGACCAGGAAACGAAATCAACAGGCAAATCCTTGGCTAAAATTCAAGACTCTGGGAAAAGTTTTGTCAAAAACCCCGTAAAGAGGCTGTGACAAATTTTGGACTACAAACATGCCATGATTGTATGATATATCTTCTTATTAAACACGGCATCCTTCCATCTTGTATGTGTCAAATTTGTAATTCGGACAACATGAATGCAGATCATCTTTTTTAATATTGAGAATTAGATAAGGAGCCTGAAAAACGTAGTAAAAAAAGCAAAGTGTACTGGAGTGTCAGAACTTTCATGGATTCTTTGTAAATATTATATCTCTTATATTCTCCTTTTCTTGTTGTTTAACTTTTTAACTTTTTCTTTTGCTGCTGTCTTAATTTATCCTGGTTCTTTCTTTAATTTTTTGTTCTTTTTTATCATTTGTCATTGTTCTTGTGTAACACTTGAGTGGTTTTAATTTTTTGGAATCATCCTTCTAATAAAGCCACATGTAACAACATAACAGGCACCTTTAATAGATCACAGAACAATTTATGCTCTAGTGTTGTATTTTTAAAAAAAATCAGGAATTTCAAAAATAAGTTAAAATTAGTTACAAACAATTTAAATGTCATATTTCGTGTAAGATACAAACTGAACATTTTTTTTGTTGCAATTATGAAAAAATTAGGAATATTTGTTTGAATTACCCATTTCATATTTTATTGGTAACAGCACTTATAAAGAATACATTTAAGTTACCAAGATATACTTCGGTTATAAAAAATTAAAAACATATAAAGAAAAAAAAATAAAGAATACATTTGCATTACATTTTAATTGGAAGTGTAGCGCAATCATTACAAATAGGTAATAATATCTAGTACACCTTTTTCAGGACTTTCCACGTAGTAGAATTCAAGCACTTGAAATATCTATTATGAATTTCACTGTCTTCATTTTAATATGAATTACATATAATGAATGAGATTTGGTTCTAGTGTTCTTCTAGACACTAATGTGCTATTGAAATTTAAAAAGCATTTTGATTTGTTTTATATGTTATGTATACGTAAGTATTTTTAACACCAGCTACTTTAATTGTTAAATGTCGATGGAAGTTATTTTACCACATATATAGTGTCCTTTAAGTATTTCTGCTAGACCAACAAGTGATCTCTGGATTTTCAAGTCATAAACGCAAACAACAAGGTCTAAGCTTCTTGAGTAGCAAGAAAACTGTGTCAGATGATTCAAGATAGATTAAAGTTGGTAATCATATGCCAACTTAAAAAAAAACCTACAGACGTTGTATTTTGTACTCTACTAAAGCACATGAGACAAGGGCAAGATATGTCTGTGGAGCTTGAAATGTTCCACTACGTGTGTTAACATCTCTCTTTTTTTTCTAAAATTTTGAGGAAATTAATATGCATAAAATTTTGAATACAAAATGGGCCTAATCTGTAACGTCTTTTGTAGATTTTATATTGGAAACTATATTATATAAATATTATGTAATGCGATATAATGATATATGTGAAACATAAAATGCCCTGTTTTTTTAATAGATCCCAGTGAGCGTTAGATAACATACTTCTTATTAAAAAAAATGTTCATAAAAATTAAATTCATTTTAGGCTATAAGCTATAAATGAATTTATTTTTATCAATTAAGCTCTATCTCAAAAGTATTTAAACATAACACTACTAACAAAAAATGATCTTTCAAAGGGTTAAGCCAGCGTTTCTCAAACTATGGGGCGTGCCCCCCTAAGGAAGCATGATAATTCTACGAGGGGGACGCGAGAATATTGAAAAATCAAAAACAAAAGATTATTTCAAGAAATTATTAGTTTCCCGAAAACAAACAAACAAAATATATTCTGACATAATTAAAAAAATAAAATACACATTTACACTTATAAATGTAAAATGTATTTTTTAATTTAACAATACTAAGTTAAGAATAAGTTTAATAATTACCAGTGACCCCAGGGGCATGTCATATATAAAATTATATACAAATATAACACTTATCTTTATAATTTGTACGGTTAATAATTAATCCCATGAATACCGACTAAAAGTTACGCAATGCGCTCCCCAATGCCACCGTTTTTCATGTAGGCAGCTATGGCATGTATTGGGGTGTTGGGGGAGGAAAAGGGATAAATAAGCAAATCTTCTGAAATAAGTAAATCCTTTGCAAACGCTGTCAAGGTCCTTTTATTGCATTCGAAAGCCTTCAGAAAAATTTTATGGATAGTATACACAGAAAATATTGTACTTCCGAAAGACGGTTATATACATCCGGGGCAACTAACGCTTTGGCTGATGACGACACATATACACCGGTGGCACTTAAGAGATTAAAGTCTTATTGTAGCTTTAGCGTCAAAATATAATATAATTGAATTAAATACTTTGTTATTGCACGAAAGGGGGCACGATGAAAATTATGATTGAATATTGGGTCACAAATATTGAAAGTTTGAGAAGCACTGGGTTAGGCAAAGGTTTAGTTTAGAAAAAATGCCTTAAATAAAGGAAACTATTGAATATATATAAAACATTATTTAAGTGCAATCTGAAAAACTTCTTATTACTTACAAGCTATTTTATTTTACTATTAAAAGAATAAACCATACATTTAGACTGATTTAAAAAAAATGTTTTTTTAACATGTTTAAAGGAACTTTTTAAAGCACTTAAACAGAGTTTTTGTTTACATTTTTCATCCATCATCCTTCCACATATCACGACTGAATTTGCGCATAAACATTCCGCATTAACACCAAACAGTCTTGATTCCACCACAGGAAACAAACAATCCTTAAAATTTCTCCCGAAAACATTCTTCCCGTTTCCTATCTGGAAATGTTTTAAATAGGAAATCCAATGCTTCAGCAAACGCAATAAACAAAACTGACACCTTTTGAGAAACTTTTCCCCGAAGGATGGACGACTAACGATGAATACCGAAATCGTCTGTTCCTGTGAGATGTTGGGGGAGGGAGATGAGATCTATTTAAAAGTCAGTTACCGCTCCGGAATCGTGTGAAGAACGCATTTCCAACAGACATTATGATAATGAGTTTGGAGACCAGGGCCTATCTACCCTCCTTCTGTTTCCCACTCACTGAGAGAGTACTGTTAATTCAGGTTCTAACGACTTCAACAGACCAAGAACTTTTCACAGAATGACTTCGTAGGAATCCTTTTCCACGCATTTGTAAAAGATGGAATAATCAAGAGTTGGTGTATATAGAAAAAAAAATGAAAGATTAGTTCAGATTTTATGAATGATTATGATGAAGGTGGATTTATTTTAAGATTTATTTTTGTGTTAATTTTTTGCTTTTATTTTAGTAAAGTATCTTCTCTAGGCACTATTTTGCAATGAAATTATTCACTCCTTTTTTGACTGATGTTTTCGCTATCCTTCCCTTTGTAAGAATTTGTTTAAATATTATTGCTAATTTATACAGAAGCCCAGTTACAGCTGATACCAGTGATAATGAAATTTTACTAACGGAAATGTAATTTCTTTTTTTAGTTTTTGCGCAAAATTTTTTTTTACATTTTTTTACTAACGCAAAATTTAGTTTCAACATTTTAGTCTACCTGATATCATATGTATATGTTCTTGAAGTACAATGTAGATCGCTTAGCACGAAACTGGAATATTTTTTCGTGTTAAAGGATATTGCAAAAATACTCATATATCAACAGAATTAAATTTATTAGAGTTTATTTTTTCACACAAATATGGATATGTGTATAAAATTCAATGAAATGAAAACATTTACAAAAAAAAAATAATACAACATTTTCAAATTTTTAAAAAAACAAAACATTGCTTGAGTTTTTGGAAAATAATCTAATATTTTTCTTAGCATTGCTTTTTCAGCATAGAATTGTCAACAAATTGTTCTATATAGTTCATTTTTTTATTCATTTCTCCATTGGAATGTGCATCTTAATAACTGTAAATATTTTCATGACATTCCTAATTTCGGATGATGTGGAAACAGGAGCTACATTATTCATTTCATTTTCATCATCGGATCTGCATCAATGATATATTTTTAGGCTTTGAACGAACTCCAAAAGGTCTTTGTTTGCTTTTATTTGGGTTGTGCATTCATCAGCACCATCTACTGCAATGAATCCTTCCGATAATACATAAAAACTGTTCAATTCGGCTGGTGTTTTCCGTATTTTGTTCATTCCCAGAAGAGAAATCTATTTGTGTTAAGTGATTTTCATTTCCTGTTAAAAGAAAAAATGCCCTTAAATACATAGTAGTTCATTGGGACCTTTGTACTATTTCGTGTTAAATGATATTTCGTCTTAAAAGTTTTCGTGTTTAACGCATTTCACTGTAATTATATAAACAAGAGACTATGCTCAAGAATTTTTTAAATTGATTTGCATTCCTTTACATTATTATAAAATAGGAATCACAAAAGGGCTTTTAAGAGGAATTTAATTAACTTTTTTTTCTCAAACTATCATAATACGTTACATAATAAATTATTTATAGAATTATTATTAATAGAATGGTGTATTTATTGATAAACAGCATTCATGCATTACTCAGTTATGATAACATAAATTTGTTTATCTTCTATTTGAGTTACCATGCATTGCGGAAAAATTTGATTTCTAGTTATTTTATTTAAATAAAAATATAATCCTTTTGCAGTAAAAATATAATCTAATACAATTTTAGAAAAAACAAAATTTAAGTAATATTATGAAATATTTTTCAAACGACTACTAATGACTTAACAATGTAGCAAATATATAAATTAATTTGAATGTTAAAAATAAAGTGTCAATAACTTATGTAAATATTACATGAGCTGATTTGAACGAAAATTAGTAATACTACAAACAAAATAAATAAACAGTAACAGAAGCAGTATTTCAAAAATATTCTTTTACTATGTAAATATCATTTATATAAGTTACTGTAATTAGTAAGCATATAATATTAAATTGTGTGTACCTTAATGATGTTACTGAATATTAACTATAGAGGCTCTACTTGAGATTTAAAAAAATGGAGTTGAGGTATTATAGTTCTGAACTGTTTTGAATTACATGAAAAAATCGGGAAGAAAATGAACAAGACCTGATGCTAAAAGCAAGAAAATTTACTTGCATTCAATAAGTTTCCAGAAAAATTCATTAAACAAATCATATTATAAGAAATTGAAATGTGGAACCGTTTCTTCAACTTCAGAAACAGATAAGGACTTTTGGAAAAGACTCTTCGAAAAATTGAAGCGTGAAGTAGGTTGAAGGAATCTAAACAAAAACATTTAGGGTAAACTTCTAGCTATTTTCCCATGATTAAATCATTGATCTATTTGATTGAATCATTCCCTCAATCTTTTGCAAAGTGGATAGATCTTGCAAAATACAAATGAATTTATTATTGTAGTCATAAGTAACACTGTATCATATACAGAAACAGTTATTATACTTAAGTGTTTGAAATTATTTTATATTTTAGAGTTATCAATGATTCTGAAACAAAATAATTTTATTCAAATATTCAATAAAGCAATTTATTTAATTAAAAAATATTTTTTATATTGTTCTAAAAATAGAAATCGAATAGGGAAAAAATCCCAAAAGAAATATATCATCACGAAACAGATGTGGATTTAAATGTGTCCGAAAGGATTCATGAAACTGGAGACTATCCTTTGTGTGAGACAAAGTAAAATTTTGAGAATGAGAGAATGAAAAGTAAAATTTGGAGCTATTAGTATATATGATTTTTGTTGAATAATAAAGTTTAAAATAATATTCAACAAAAATCGATTTTCTACCTTAATTATTCTATTAATATTCTATCTATTAAATTTTAATTATTCATTTTTTATGTCTTGAAAATTAAAGCAACTTTGTAAAGAAATCAAATGTTATTAAATAAGAAGATCATCTAAAAGTTCATTAACGTTTTATTACGAAAGATTATTAATAAAGCATTTTTATACCTGGCATGTATGTTAGTAATGTAAATCAAGAACTATTATAACTATTATTCTAAATTTTTACTGTTTTCTACTTGTAAAGTAATTTTTTTTTTGTGTTTTCCGTAACCATAACGTTATGGTTTTTTTTCTTTTCATTTTTGAGTTTCGAGCAATTTAAGAAGCTTAATTTAAAAAAAGAAAAAAAAATACTCATATACGCGCGTATACACTGAGAAGAGGGGGAAAATAATTATGAAGATATTTAATACCTGAAAGAAAAAATGGAACTTGAATTAAGCATGTTTTTTTTCTGTCTTTTAAAACAGGAAACAATGCCATTTTTTTAATATTTATAAACACTGAAAGTTAATACGCTCTCATTTCTTCTTCCGAATTTATCAGGACAAAAAAATATAGTTTAACGACGCTTTAATCAAGAATAATTATTTTACTGACTTTTTGACCAGACTCTGCAGCCCTTATAAAAAATTCTTGGAATTTTTAATATGATACACTTCTCTCTATTTTTTAAGGATAATAACACAATGGCATTTTTTATATAAGTAATTGGTCGTGAGTAGATTTAAAATAACATTAATTCAGCTCACCAAGGAAAAAGTAATTAATGACTGGCATTATAAAAAAGATTTGCATATGTAAATAAATTTAAGCGATAATTACTACGACTACTAAATATTCCATGTGACGTGTAGTTTTCCGTTTGGTACTCTTAATATAAAAGAATGAATATTACATTACGCTTTATTCATATGTTTTATCATCTATAATTAATAATTATAAATAATTGTACAAATTCCTTGAGAATAAAAAGGAGAAATAAATAATAAATAAAAACACTGAAGTATATGATGCCGTGAAAGTATAAGATATGACATTAAGTCAGAGCAAAAATGATATAAACATAGGACTTTATTTATTAATACTTATAAAATATTATTTACTTGCATATATTCATTAAGTACCGCATAAAACATAAACCCTCTATATTTGTTAATATTTTTAGGTGGGTTTAGGTTGGACTTATTACAAATCAATCTCGCTTAGTTGAACTGCCTAGCAGTTATTATTGACTGTTTTACTTTCTGTAAGAGACTAATTTTGAGAAGTAATTGCTCGTCAAGTTGAAACATTTGGTAGTGTTGTTCCTTTTTTGGTCAGTAATTGTCACTATCATTCGCATGGTTCAAGACATCGGTGACAGCACCAGCAGGAGTATTCTACACCTTTTTAAACAGCTTTCAGATCGGCAACCTATCCATCTACAGTGGTCCCTTCTCGTGTAGGCCTTCCCGGGAACGAAGAAGCGGATGATCTTGCGAAGGCGGCGGCCAGTGATCCTGTAGACCCGGAAGACCACATGGTCCTTACGTCAACCGAGATCTACTCCAGGGCTAAAGAATTAATATGTAGAACATGGGTTGTCCCTCCTGTACACCTATGGTATTTCCAAAGACATCCTGGATCCTCTATATCATTCAAGTGTTCCAGATCGTATCAGACGGCATTCTCGCGATTTTCGACTGGTTACCTGAGGTGCATGAATTTTGAAGGGGGGAAAATAAGCTTTCCAATTTGCACCAAATGTGAGATCAGTCCTTTTTCTCCTCAGCACATTCTGTAATGTGCGGATTTTCATGTGAGAAGGCTGTTGCTTCCCCCCCTGCTGTTCTTAGACTTTGTGAAGCTTTATGGACTCATGGATCTGGTCTAGTGAAACTAGAGCAGATGGGGATTAGTCCCACCATTACCACCACCATCAATCGCATCGTTGGACAATACCAAAAAGTTAACGTATTATTTCACTTTCTGAGAGGTGGGACTATATGAGATTAAGAAAGAAAGGGAGAAAAGGAAACTTCATACTCCATTCACCTGAAAACAAAAGAGTTCCATCAAATGATTGACATGCAAGAGTTATAACAGGCCATATGGTATTCAGAAAGTAGTTTAGAACGAAAAAAAAAACCATTTGGTTGATTTTTAAAACGAGTTTATTTTTTAAGATATAAGTTTTTTTTTTTTTAGTTATATATCTACTGTGCCCTTGTAAAGATTAACTTAAAAAATGATTGCATGATAGGGTCTTAATATGAATATTTAATTATACACAACATGTATTCTTCTACATTTCAAAATAACCTTTCTTTTAATGAATTTAAGTACGTGGCTTGATTTGAAAAAATAATGTGTATGCTTGTATACGATATCTAAACACATATTTTGTATTTTGCGGGTGTTTGAAATGAGCTGAAGATTTAGGTTTTATTAGGATGATCAGATAAGTAAATTAAACGGTGATAGTAGGTTCAATGTTACATAACATAAGTTGACGTAGTTGTTAAATATATTATCGTAAAATTCCTTGATAATTTACCATTCAATATCAGCAGTATTATATATATTATAGAGAGCTAAAATATCACCTTATTTGAATACTCGCTCTTTTCGCTTCTATGTGTTTCCTGCCTAATAAATGTTCGAAAGATTCTACTCAAATTCATTTAATTATTTGTACATAAAAAAACGATCCACCAATTTTCTGTAATTTTAGGAATCCATTTCCATCGAAATTGCTATATGCTAGTATCTAAATCATATCTCTTATTCATTCTCTCCTTACTTACGTTTGCTTGTTTTCGAATTAGCCGAAGTCTTAAAACCCGCGCCAACCTTTTCAATGTGTTTTAGTATACTTAAAGGAATACATAAATATACATGAGAGATATATATTTTTTTATTTTTAATGGGTTGTGGATTAGTGTCTTATCTGCAGACCTATTACATTCCCGGAATCTAATATCTCTATTTAGTGAGGCACCATAAAGGCGGGTACCAATCTCCGTAGGTAACGTTGACGCCCAGTTTCCATCCTAGAAGGAGGAAACTGATCTCTGACGATGGAAACTGGTACTAGGATTTAATTTTGCGGAGAACGCCCATGTCAAACAGGCACTCAAATGATTTTTTTCATGCCATATAATCATACGACTTGGCAGCTGTCGATTTTATGCATAAATGAAAATCCACCGACTTGGGCCGGAGTCAAACACGCCACCTTGAGTGCAGAAGGCCTGCGACAAACCAACCACCCCACCCAACCAGTAACAGGAGCTATTATTAGGTTGCAAATCTGTTGCAATATTTAAAAAATATTTTGTTCCGTAAATGCTTTACTTCGATAAATGATGATTACATGCATGTAAACTAACTTAGAATGTCTTAGCCTCTAAAGAACTAGAGGTTAAATCAGTGAGGTACAATATATTTTCACTTGGAACACATATTTAACAATATATGTACGTAGTTTTACAAATTTTTAATCTTGTTCTTCACCATCGTGTTCCAAATCTCTTATCAGTTATCAGTATCTAAACAAGTGTTAACACATAATCAATTCCAAAAAAATACTTTTAGTTTTAACTTATACGATTTTGGAGTGTAATTTTTCAGGTGATAAACTAGAAACACTTCGTTCACTGAATTCCCTGAAGTGTCTTCATTAGAAAAATCCTTGATTTGACAACCATTAGGTTAAACAAAAGAAATGTATCCTCGCAGCGTAAGAATGCTTAGTATACTTAATAGTTAGCAAAGTCTTCTGATAGATATTCAGAATGGCAGATTCTATGGTTTCACGTATAATTTTTCTTCGAAAAAAGCTTTTATCAGAAATATTCAGATTTTTGAACTAATTTTTTACTTGAGATTATATACCACATGTGTGTGTGTGTGTGTGTGTGGAAGTTCATATCACACCAATGTTTTTATCCAGGAACATTTTTGTAATTAGATCGCTCGACTAGAAAACCAAATAAGATAATAATTTTCGTTTATTTTATGAAATAAACTTATTTTCTTTTATAGTCGCTTAGATTTGAAGCTTACTTCTTTCTTGAAGCTGTCTATACATCTAAAGCGTCTCATTTAAAAAAAAGCAACGAGTTAATTCGCCAGTTGTAGAATTTCATCTTAAACCTAATACTATTTGTTTCCTATATCACGTGTACATATATCTTTCTTCAATCCTGTACATAGCTCAAAAACCGAAATATTTATTATTATTATTTTTTATTTTAGACGATTTCAATCAAATTTTCTTCAAAGAAATCTTCATTCGGAGGATGTGTCGTATGTCCCACCTCTTCTCTGAAACTTCTCTAAATGTAAATGAGGTGACATAGTTGCATTCAATAAAAAGGGATGACGTAACATCCAACATACCTCACGAAAATCTGTAAATTTTGACTATGCAATATTCGATATATTACTTCTTTACAAATGGAAACACACATCATCAATTTTAGAATACCCATTTTAAACCTACTCTAAAGTGAAATTGACATTAAAATGAGTGAAATAAATATGAAACTTACCGATTAAATGCTTAACTTTTGCTACAAAATATTTTAGATAAAACTTTATTCATCAAAGAATCCACATTTGCGTAAAAAATAATCTTTGAATAAATCTTGATTTAGAACGTTAAGTTCACGGCTGGTAATTTAAAGTTTAACAATAAATTGCTCGCCTACTTTAGCTTACGATGACAGAAATTAATAAAAATTTGAATTGTAAATTTTCTCTCGAAGACATTGGATTTCTTTACTAACTACAGTCAGCTTAAATAAAGGAAGATTTATCTCCCAGAAAGATATATTTTTCAAACGATGAAACTCATTAAGAAATAACTTTTAAGTCGAGAAATTTCTCTCACCATCGAATTCATTTTCTGAGATATTCTATGAAACAGGTATGGGCTCTTTATTCCTATTGAATATATATTCCTCGGAGCAATTATGATAGCTGAGAGGTACTGAGAGAGAATGAGTACACATTTTACTCCATGATGCCTCACTAATTATTCTCACATAAGTCAGAAAGTTATATATAATTTAAATATCTAGCGGGTTGTACACACACAAAATTATGTAAACTTTGGAAAAAAATATTCTGTAAACATAATGAAAGTTACAATATATGTAACCGCAAACCTAGAAGTGTAATTAAGGATCAAACAAAAACTGTATAGAATTTAATAATGATCATCTATTTGTTATAATTCTTCCTTTGAAATTCTCGTGTAGATAGTTAAAATTAAATATATTTTAAGTCGTAAAAAATTACACTTTTGATTTAGTAGAAAAAACCATTAGATTTTTTTTTTGCATTTGAATCCAACAACAAATATTTAGTTAAATATTAAAAATTATAATTAATTCCATAGATTTGCTTTTGTTGATTAAAATGTAGATACTGTTTACAAATAAACAGGTAAAAAAAATCTATACGTAACTGAAAGAAGTGATTAATTATATAATAAATAAGTATGCTTTAAAAATGCTTATAAGAAATATGTGTAATAAATATTGAAAAATTAAACCATGCTTATAAAATTTTTAAAAATAATAATTAAAAAAAATATTAAAGGAGGAAGAAAATATAATTTTATTTTACAGAATTTAATTATATTTTACTTAATTTTACGGAACATTTTCAAGTAAAATTATTTATAAATTCCAGATTTTTTCTGTATTGGACAAAGTGAAAAAAAGAAGCAGTTTTTAGTCATAATTTAAAGTATAAAAACGAATAATCTTTTCATGATTGATATTATTTGAAAATTCGAAGCAAAAAATAGAGTAAAATATATGTTTATAACTTTATCCGCCTAATTTCTACTTTGTATTCTTTGAACTAAAATTGTACAAAATGTGTATATATATATATTATATATATATATATATATATATATATATATAATATATACACATGAAACATTGTCTTTTGTTTAAAAATATTTAAATAAGGATTCTTTACGAATCTTACAACAATGCCCTTTAAACAATAATAATGTATTGAATTTAAAAATACTTTGACGCTAAAGCTACAATATGAGTTTAATTATAAATTGTACAAATTATCAAGATAAGTATTAAATTTTACACATAATCTTGTATACGGCAGACCTCATGATGAATTAATAATCAAATACATTCTTCAGTACTGATACATCTATTTGTATGATATATATCATTGTAAATGTGTATTTTTTATTATTTCAGAATGTATTTTGTTTTGATTCATTTTAGTAAATTAATAATTCTTTTAAATCTTTTATTTTTAAACTTTTGATATACTCGCGCACCGTACTATTTGAGAAACAGTGATTTAAGGAGACCAACTTAAATTCCATTTTAGTTTACTCAAGTTCACATAGATGGCACCAGTGTTCCTAATAACGTTTGTAAAATATTTGTAAAGTTGTGCAATGAGAAGGAAATCATCATTTATTTCCATACATTTCTGACTTTATGAAACTAAGAGAAAGAAAAAATATTTTTCGACATAGATTCTCAATTTTACCCAATATTTCTTCGTAATGTTAAAGTAATGATTTTTAGATAAAAAAAACGAGTTTTCTCTTGTTCTGTACTACTTTCGCAAGCATTTTCTACATTGATAACTAAATTTATATTAAAACTTACGTATAATCTGACAAAAAGCTTCAATTTTTATTTTTCTAAAAATAAAGAAAATGTGGTCATAATCTTTAAGTAAGAAAAACTGTTTCAAATCTCGACAAGAAAAGTATTGTGTTTCGAAGGTCCTTACTGTGAGTTAAAGGAAATTATTAAAGAACATTATTTACATGAAATTTGCGTTTATTATAATAATAAATAACCATGTCATTCAGTAATGAATAAATCGTATATATATATATATATATATTCTTATGCAAAAATGTATTGCTTGCAACTTTAGTGGACTATTTTTCTACAACAGTGCCGGCTCCTGGGTTGACCAATGATTCAGCTAAAAAAGCGTTCCAAGAAAAAAAAATTAAAAACAATTACCTTTCAACTTATCTTTAAGAATTTATAATTATTAAATTTCTAATTTTTGATTTTATATCATCAAGGAACTGTTTGATTAATAGCTAATAATTAACTTGTGACAGTTCTATCCGCAACTTTATTAACACCTTGAGGACTCTTCTGGGGGAAAATAAATTAATTCAAACAACCTTCGCCGACCAAGAAAGCGTGATTATGTAAATTAAGTATATTATATCAATTCTGTTTTCGCGAGTTGGCACGTTGGAGTTGGCAAGTAGGAGTTAACATAAAGTTTGAGAATTGGTTGTTAGTTGAAGTTTAAAAAGGAGTGGAATTAGTTAAAGATTACAGAGCGTGGAGCCTACGACATTGAGCAAACCGAGAGAGCCCCTGCAAGTTTCCAGTATAGTACCCGATGCATAAAAGGTTCAGGTACTGTGAATTTGATTAAGTAGAAGCTAGTTTATTCGTGTGTGACGTAGTTATATATGAGCGTATTTAAGCTTTCTTAGATTCAGTTGAGGGTCCATAGTAGTGTATAGAATCACACCTTCACGCTCTACTATTTAATCACCTACTTTAATTAGATTGTTATTGTGTCTGATTGATATTTGGAAACAATAAATTAATTAGATTGGAATCATGTCTGTGGATTATTCAGTTTCTCCCACACACCTAGCCGGGTTTACAGGTAGGCAAGGGGGTTCAGATGTAAGCAGGAACCGACCACTATTACAAACTTACAAATAAATATGCATAGATTTGTTCTGGAATATATATAAGTACTAAGGCCACGTTATTACTTTTATATGCGATCTTAATTAGCTTCAAATTTCCTATATTTATTTGTAAAATTTAAAGAAAGTTTTATCCTACTGTATGAAAACAATATCATTCTAAAAACAATATTCTTAATTTTATAATTCTATTAATAAATTAATAAAAGCAATCTTTATAATCTGAAACACCTCTATGTGTATTCATTTATTAAACAAAGTCTTATACAAAAACATAAGAATACCATAACCCTCAACATTTATGAAGAAATTATCAGCTGTAGTATTTCTTTTATATTAATTAGTTGTGCTCTGTCTAGAAAATAATTTTCTTTTAATATAATATAAATTAAATAACAATAAAAACTTTTAAACATTAAACTTTTTAAAATTATTTTAAAATAACATTTTAGAATTTTAGTGAACTCATTTCAAAACAAAAACCTTATACCATTACAGAAATTACTTAAAACGATTTTAGAATAAGTACTATTAGTAAAGTTTCATTTTTTAAAATACATTTTAAAATCAATATTGTCTGCAGAATTTGCATTTATGTTATAATGGCCTTTCTTGTTTTTATTGTACATGGAATGAATCATTTTTTTCTTAAAATTCCTTTTAAAATACACGTAAAATTGTAGTAATGGAATAAGCTAAAATTACGCAATTAATATTTAAGTATTTTTGATGACAATAACATTTTTTTAAAGAAAGAAAAATGTTTGTTAAATTTTGCTAAAGTATAAAAGATAAATTATTTTCTTGAGAATCAAAGTAATTTTTTAAAAAAACATTTTACTACAAATGTATAAGACAGTTATTGTAACTAAAACACCTTAATAATATTTGTGAAACAAATTGAATAATTTTGAAGCATAATATCTTTTTCATTCTTTTTCAAAAAATATATTCACATGGAGATTGGAATGAAATTTTCTCTCAGTGTAATGCTTACAATTGAAAAAAAGTAGGACAAAGAGTTTTTCAACTTCAGTTTTTTCTCTTTGCCTTAAATCTTTCTTTCGTGAAAAACAGAGAATTTTCATTAGGAGGGCTCATGGATTATGCAAAGTGTTTCTTTGAAATGAAAAAGAATTGGAAGTGAAATAAGAGCATTAATTTTGAAGAACTCATTCACTCAAAACTAAGCCTTCGCAGAAAATAGTCAGATTTAAAAGAGAAAAAAAAAAAACGTTGTAAATTCAACTCAGAATGAGATCTCTAAGAATTTGAAGACAAATTTATTATACTAATGCATAACCGAAGAATCGATGAACTTCATTTTTCCCTTGAAGCTATAAATGATTGAGAAAAAAATGCTTCTCTTGAAAGAAGAGAAGAAATATCTATTACTATATTGATACCACACAAATGCATATTATTTTGAGTAGGTAGGAACTTAAGTTAGAGAGAGAAAGAAAAATAATTTTTTGCACACTCGTTATATATATATATATATCTTTTTACACAGAACAAGTATCTTACTGAGAGTAAAGCTTGAGATTTTAAAATAAAAATGAATTAGCTTTTACAAGTCTTAGATATTTTAAAACATTAAAATCTGTTTTATGTAATATTGTCCTGTTAAATCCAAGTTATCTCATAATGCATTTTCAATTTATAATTTTTCTAATTTTTTTATATCTAATTTCTTACACTTTTTGGTAATTTTATTTTTGCATTTTCTTCAGTCATTTCGTAATTTGTCTTTGAAGTTCTACTGTATAATATGTCCCTATTTCATATTGCGCAGTAAGAAATAATTTTCAAAAAATAAAAAAAAATGAATTTTGGTCAGGAATCATGCACCTAGTTCTATGAACTTATAAATTATCTCAATAAATAAAATATTTTATGTTTGAAGGCAGAGGATTGCTTAGGTTAACATATTCATAATATTATTGATACTGCAATTTTTTGGTTTACAAATAAACTCTTTAGGAACATTTACAATGAATACATTATACTGGGTGGGTTAGATTATACATGTTTCTGGTGAAGTGTAATATCTGTCAGCAGTACTACTTTACAATATTTTTAGTGCTGAAGTTTGTAAATGTTTTCTTTTTTCCAAGTGTTGTTCAGAAAGTGATCAAAGACAAATTTTAGAAAAATATATGAAGCCGTATGATACCTTGTAATACACTCATGTCCATAAATTAAGGACAATTCAGAATCACACAGAAATTGAACTCTAAAATAAAAATTTCACCTGTAGAATTATCACACACATCTTGAAGAAGAATATGCAAATTACAGGAAACCACCAAATGGCGCGGATAGTACGTCACAATGAGGAGAGTGTAAGAGAGGGGTATATAAGAAAAGGTGGCAAAGAAGTAAAAATGTTCACAAGCGCTTTAAAAGCCTTTCAGTGCAATTACCGCATAGTTATGGCACAAAGGAAGCATTTGAATGATTTTTTACGTTGTAGAATTATCTGACGACTGGAATGTGGACATACCCAGCTAGAAGTATCCGAGGAACTTGGAATCTCCCAGAGTGTCATCCCCAGGCTTTGGCAACCATTCCAAGATGATGGTAATGTGAGTAGATGTTACAGCACAGGCCGCCCCCGAGTTACAACGCCGAGTGAGGACCGGTATTTGGCAGTTACTGCCAAAAGAAACAGACGGAGCATAGCATCAGACCTATCTCGTCAGCTCTCTTCAGCTATTGGCACGATAGTTTCAAGGCAGACCTTGTACAGACGCTTAGGGCACATTTGTCTATATGCTCGTAGGCCTGTCAGATGTGTTCCCCTTACCGCAACTCACTGTCGCCTGCGATTCAACTTGAATAGAGAGCATTCATTGTGGACACCGCAGCCTTAGTCTTGTGTGACGTTTTCCAACGAGTCCAGGTTTAGTTTGCAGTCTGATTCTCGCCGGACTTTCATATGGAGAGCGCCAGGTACTCGTTACCATCAAGAGAACACCATTGAACAACAGCGTGGTGCAGGATGGCTCGTTTGAGGAGGAATTATTCTTGGTTCCAGAACTGACCTGCATGTTCAGAGTGTAACGATGACAGGCCACATCTATCGGGATGTTATTCTGGAACAACATGTACGTTTGTTTCGGGGCGCCATGGGTGCTGAATTTCTGTTTATGGATGACAACGCCCGTCCTCACCGTGCAAACATTGTAGACGAATGCCTTCAATCGGAGGATATCACCCGTATGGATTGGCCAGCATACTCACCGGACTTGAATCCAATAGAGTATGTGTGGGATATACTTGGCCGACGAATTGCAGCCCGTCAACCCCTCCCACCTGTCTACCGGAACTTCGGAGGGCATTGCTTGATGAGTGGTAAATATTCCCCAAGATCAGATTGATAATTTGATACTCAGCTTGCGTAGGCGTTGTAAGACCTGTATTGCATCGTCCGGGAGACATACTCCGTATTAACCATCATACTAACCATGTTATATTGTTTTCTGAAAACAGGTTCTTTTTTAAAATTTGCTCCAGGAAGTAAAAATCGCAATTTTTATTAATCATGTCAAACATATAACATCTTTTTTGCTCTTTACCTTTTGTTTAATACATAGACTTTACAAATAAGTCAAATTTGTTTTTCTTCTGTCTCTTTCTTTGCATGTCTTTTCTTCTGTCTCTTTCTTTTCTTCATTATCCTTAATTTATGGACGTGAGTGTACATTTAATCCGTAAGAGATGGCTAGGTTTTAGAAGAAATTAATCTTCAGAAAGGAATATATGGTTACGCTGCCTTTTGGTTTTTTGTTAATGATTCACACTATAAAGTATCGGAAAACAATGACAACATGATAACGTGATGTTCACTTGTTGAACAGTGATAGTATTTGCGTTATAGAAAGTTAAGGAGAAACACAAACATTTTTTACCCCTCTGAGCTCAATTTCAAGCAAAGTCAAGTGATACGCATTGGGTAGATTTATCATTACCGGGCAGTACTATAGGTAAAAAATAAATAATAAATTAATTTGTTGAGTTGTCTTGTTTACAGATTTTAAAGGGGAAAAACTTCCTCTTTCTCTTTTGCTTCCTTGTTCATAAGATGATCTCCTTTACTCAGTAATGTTACTCATATCTGATCTGTAAATGTTACTCAAGTTCCCATAATAGCAAGCAGTTTTAAAATTTTTAACTCCAGAGTTAACATGTGCCCATGGTAATTGTTAACTAATGAAAGAAGAACTTTATTAAAGCTGTTGGAGACTTCATAAGTGTGCCTATCTATCCATCCATTCATTCATACATTTATCTCACATTCTCTCCATATATATATATGCAACATGCTTACAGGTTTATATAAATTTTCCAATATCAGCAATTAAACTCTATACAGCTTACTTTCAAGATGTTTCGTATATGCAGCATTCTTCATGAGGTCGGTTGAGTGCACTCTTTGGAGCCCTCAACAATAATATTGAAGTCCTCAAATAAATTCATATTCATCGTAGAACTACGGTATAACCCTGTAAAAAGATCTCTAAATATATAATTATTAGTATTCTAATATATTTTGTTCGAGTTCTTCATTTTATAACTAACTGTGCTGAAAAGGCTTCGCTACTTTACATTTATTCTTTCGATTTGTAAGTGTAAGATACAGTAACAAGTTACCAGTTCCGTCATTTTATCAATGTTCTGAATTAAGAGTTCCTACGAATATCAACCATGTGCAGTTCCAAAGCCCTCTAAATTCGTGTCAACAAACCCGATTTATTACTATACCCGTTGCTGTGGATAGAGAAGCTATTTAGGTACTATCATTACAGAGACCATAAAGTAGATCGTTAGAACTAAGGACTAATGCTACAGAGGCCATTATGCACGATTGTTTATCGCTGCCTCGAATGTGTGATGTAGGTACAGTGACATCAGTGTGATACTACATTTAAAATTGATATGGGTCATGCTTACCTCTTCCTTCATGATCGGAACACCTATTTTTGAACTTTTTACAGGGAAATACAAAGCATGTTTTTGCAAAAGAGCTGGTGTATCCGAGATTGAAAAATAAGGAGAATATTTGAATTCATTGAATTATTTAAATCATATTCTCGTGATAAAAATTTTGATCAGCATACTAAAAATGCATTCAGCAGAATCCGGGTACATCAGTAGAATTCAATCCTCATATGTTGTTCAAAAAGTATATTTTATGACCGTCAGAATCACAAAATCCTACTGAGAAGTAAATTGAAAAAAATCTTAGCCTATTTGTCATTGTTTAATAGTGAACAATATAAAAAAAAGAAAAATGTTAGTCAATATTAATATTAATAGGAGAGTCAATAATAGAATATTTTCAAATTTCGGCAAGGTGATTAGAATTCCCATAATAAACAGCATTTCTCAAAAAACGTCTTATCTTTCCATAAAGAGTATATAATCTGAATAATTTCCCAACAATAAGCCCACTTTGCATCTATTGCATTTGTACGCCTTTCCAATTTTCCAATATGTTTCTGCTATAAATCATTTCGCACTGCACGCTTACAGATTTGTGTTTTTCAAATAGTTTATATTAGATGTATCGAAAAGTGTTCTTTGTCCCACTTATAAGTTTCAAGTTCAAAAAGTCTTGATTCCGTTCAAAGAACAATTCCGGACAGTATTAGGAAACTAGAATTGGTGTGGAAGCATTAGAAATGGGTGTCACACACATAAGTTAAGTAAATGGAATTGGAATGATAGTGTCATCTCATTCGCTTCTCGGCATGAACGGAACAAAATCGAACTCTTCTGAACCGGGAAATAAGTGGGGGAGGAAAACAGGATTACCAATGAAAGCATAGTTAAAAAAAAAAGGCATATTGTGAACCCGGAAAACCTGCCCCTCCAGCTTTAAATCTAAGTTGATTCTGAGCAGTAGAATGTTGTGTATTTGGTACGATATTCGATGACCAATACAGTCTGTACTCTTGAAACCGAACGAAAAGCTAAATTCATAATGATACTGTCAGTGTTTAGACAATTTAAAATCAACACTCTAAGAAAAGTAGCGAACGACGTTCTATTAGAAGGACATCATATTACTTCATGGTAATGACATGATACATGCTGCTTTTGGATCTCCTCAGAAATTAGCTGACCGAGGCAAGGGAATTCGATCGCATCCACCATATTCCGTACATTTAGGCTTCTTTCTATAATCCTTTATTTCTGTTATTTTCAGGGCAAAAAATAATCATAAGCAAAGAAAGACACCAGGCAAGTAGCGGTTCAAGTTTTCCTTTCTAGAAATAATGCATATTTTCAATCCGGGATGTACAAGTAGCTATCATGCTGGCAATAAGTCATAATCACAATGATACCAATTACATCGTTCAACAAAGTTTCATTAAAGGTACGAAAATTGTATTACTTTGCTTTTTATTCTAAGAATGGACCTGTGGATCTAATACTTTATAAACCTAAATATACACACAATATTTGCTACTTAATTTACCAATATTACTAAATGTACTTAATAGTATTTAACTAAATTGAATACTTGTTAATGCAAAGCTTAATACTGGCTTTTGTTGTCTAAAGTGAAATAATTGTTATGATGGATGTGTTAACAATTGTATGCTTTATAATCTAAGATCAATTGTCAATTAGTGCTAATAGGTGTCGAAATGGTTTAAATATTTTAAGCGAATAGCATATTACCAGATAGTTAACAACAAAATCATTTTTTAAGCAGTAGATTATTATTAAATAGGTAGCAATATTTATGTTTTTTGAATTTATTTTATTATTTAAATGTTTGTTTTGATGTTTATAAGAAAAATGTTAACCACAAAATTCCGACTTTTACTACACGATTATTGGCATTTAAGCAAATAGTGTTGAATAAACCAATACAAGGAAAAATATAGAAATATCATTCAATATTGTATGAATTTTATTAATGATCAATCGATAAAGATTCCAAAAATTTTTTTGAAAAAAATTTGAAGCTTATAATATAAATTTTTGATGGGTGGCTTGGAGGCTGGAAGGCTTAGATGCTGATCGGGTTTGAAGATGGTCCCTAAGACACATGCAATTTGTGTATTCCCCTTGTAACTTGTTGACAGGATGTTGTCGCATTCCTTAGTTGGGGGGGGGGTCACAACGGCCGGTCAGCAAAGTTGAATGGACTCATAATTTGGAAGAGTCGTCGCGAAATTTGTAACTCTGCGCTTGGTTCCTGACCAATGGCTAGGCGGGACCAAAGGGCGTGCGGATGAAAAAGGGGGTAATTTGCCCCCACTTAAAAGGAGGAACCGGGACATTTCTCGGCAGATTTACAGAGATTTAGAGAGATTTTACAGATTAGCAGAAGACAGATTACCATGATTTCAGATTAAGAGAGTTAAATTTAGGCCGTCCAAGTACCACCCAGCTCCATGCCTCCGTTTCAGATAAGTGGAATGTTGTAGTATTCTTATTCTTAAAATTTAATAGTGTATTTATTTTAACCTAGTAATGTTTTAAAAGTAATAAACGAATTTGATCTCATTAAATCTGAATTATTCATTTAATCTCATTGTTTTTTAATTGAGTTTTAAAGTACTAACCACTAATATGATGCAGACATAAGTTAAATTAATCGAACCTGCGTAAGTCATAATATGTTAAATTAATGAAGTAATTGTAGCGCTGCATCATCTGGTGCCAAGTGACCAGGATTCGAGGAAATTTTTTTTCCCTCTTTCGTTCACGCGTGAAATTTTTAGATGAATTTGGGCAATCGCTAATGTGTTGTGTTCGAATGTATAATAAATTTAAGATTGTTGTAATGTTGAATACATTGGCGTTAACTTTAAAGCAAATTATTTTTCCTCGCAAGTTTAATTTTTATTTTCCTCGGTAGATGAAAGGTTGCAAAATTTTTTTTTTCGATCCCATATTGTTCTAATGTATTTAGTCACTGGTATATTGGATGGAGATGGATCCTTCTCTTTGTAAGAATGTTAACATAATTTTTTTTAACTTCATTCTGTCGATAATTTTATCTTAATTGCAACTCGCCGGTTTTAGATAAAATTCGCATAATGCCTCGTTCTCGTCAGGCCGATCCTGTTCAATTGCATACTACTTCCGATCGGTTTAATTTAATTGAGTTGATCCCACAATTTGCGGGCAGTGAGGGTTCGAGTGTTAGAAAATTTTTAAATAAAATTAACGAAGTTGCGAAGTTAGGCAATTGGGCAGATAATGAGAAAACTGCAATTTTGAAACTCAAACTTTCAGGTGTAGCGGAAGAATTTTTTTTTGCTGACCCCAGCAATAATGATATTCACGACTTCGAACAATTGTCTCAAATTCTCCTTAAGAGATTCGAATGCACGGTTCCATTGTCCACAAAACTTCAACTGTTCTCCGTTTGTCAGCAGGGAATTTCTGAGACTGTGCAGGAATTCGCATCTAAAAAATGTTTGTGAGGAACAGAGATATAATTTAAGGAATCGTGTGAATTCGAATATTTAGATTAAACTTATTACAGTGTTTCAAAATAAATAAATTAAATTCATACATAAAATTTTAATGTTTACTTTGTTCATATTATTGTCGACATTTTGTTATCGGAGAAGGGTCCATGCTTATCTTAAAATACTTCAAAGATTGTTGTCGGGTAGATTGTAGGAATTCATTTTGTATCAATGAGAATTAATTGTATTTTATTATGTTGGTACTTGTATAAATATCAATATTATATACATTGATGTTTTTTTTTTAAATTTGTTTTTGTCATACATATGCTTTTGCATGTATGTTATTTCAAAATATATACTGTGGACACAAGGTACATGTCTACAATAAGTCAGGAAATATAGAGAAAGGTCTCTTGTATAACTCATAAAGTCAGTGAATTACTATTTTAGCTATGTGTGTAGTCCCATACATGCTCCATGTGTTTTATTAGTATGCTCATTCTACGTATTTTGTTATTGTGTTTCATTTATACATTATCTCTTGTGAATTTCATTGTTGCTTAGAAGTATTAAATTTTGAGTTATTAAACGTTGGTTTTATCATGTTATTATAATCAAATATATGTTATTCTTGTTTCTTGCAACCTACTTATTGAATACTTATTGTGGATGCATTATCATTTATGTTTATTTTTGAACTTTTATTGTTTTCGCCAGTACCTTATGATAGTGTAGAAGAAAGTAGCTATTTTGCCATTATTATTCTTAATTACAATTGTGTTTTATGAATTTTGATAATATTCGAGATGGTTGTTTGTTTTATTCTGTGTTGGCCATCGCACTAGTAAAATTTTATTCACACTAAAGGAATTTCTATGATATGTTTAAAGTATAGTTACTAGTATTGTGTTCTTGTACTCTCGTTTTAGAATGTTTTTGAGTAGTTGAGTTTCAATTGTCCATAAATTAGGTATTCAGTTTTTTTTTTCTTTCGGTTTTGTCGATTTATGAATTTTTCTCTCTCCCTCCATGATGTACCACTCGGTATAAGTGTTGATTGATTAAGTGAAGTTAGTTTTGATTTCGTGTTTTTGGTTCATTATAATTTTTTTTTATGAAAATTCTTGGTCATATTATTTAGTATTGAGGTAGATAAGTCTTGTGTACATTCTGTAGTTATGAAATTGTTTTGAATACTTAGTGGGTTAGAGCATGAATTTTTTTTTATAAGTTGAATTTCATTATGTGAAGAGTGTTGATTACAATTGAGTTAAGATTGTTCGTGATATATTTGAATACTGATGCGAATTATTTCCGGAAGTTATGTTTATCGAATTGTTAAAGAAGGTACAGGAAACTTGTTGTCATTATAGGTTGTATTAGAATCTAGCGGGTTATGTGAATTATTACGGAAGTTATGTTTAACGAAGTGTTGAAGAAGAGATACAGAGAATTGTTTTATGAGTTTGTGAATTAATATGATTATTCAGGTATTAGTTAAGTGATTTAGTAGAAATGATTGAGAATTAGAGTTTCAGTTGTCGAGTTAGTTCTGTTTTTGAGAGATAGTTATCTGTTTGTAGCGTTAGTTAATTTGTTAGCGGATCGTATTGGTTATAAGGTTTTATGGCTATGTTGTTTGAGAGTCAGTATTCGAGTTGCCGATAGTCGATTTTGGTGAATTAGTTATAGTAATGGGAATTAATATTTTTATTGTTGAACAAATTTTTTTTTGTGTCTGGTGTTGATGACATGCGAATCGCTCTGTTCAGTGTACATTTATAGCACTCAAGGATTAGAGTGAAGTGTTTCGTTTTTTTTTCTCGCCTTCTATTTTTTTATATATAGACTTAAAATCCATTTTTATTAATAGCCACAATTTTAATAATCTCGTCTACTTTTAGTATTAAATTTTTTTTGTTTCTTAACCTTGGGTTTGCATCCTGATCACATGCATATTCATCGTTTTGTAATAAGGAAAATGCACGCCTAAGTTATACTATTCGTACGCAATTCTCATGGTGAATTTGTCATTCCTTTATGCTATTGATTTTGTTGTACGTTGTATTTCAAATGCATGCTTAATTTAATTAGTACTCAAGGCTCAGGGTGAATTTATAATTCCTTATGCTCATTGACTTTGTGTACGTTGCAATTTCTTATGTAATCATGCCATATTGTTATCATGTCGAATTTCGATGTTAGGTGATGCAATGTTGTGATGATTTTCTGTTTTTTTTGCATTATACTCATAAATAATAATAATAACTTATCTAAACTTGTTCTCGCAAATTGTTACAATCTCACACTGGAAAATATTTTTTTTTAAATCCCTTAAAATGGTGGATATTTTTTGTGTACATTATTAGCTAATAATTTTCTTCATCATGTCGTTCTGCGATGATCAGTGAGAAGGAGGAGTTGGCATAATTATACAAAATATCTGTTTAACTTTCATGCCAGACATCGGAAATGTTGTTTTTACCCATTTTACTATGCATACATGTCGCGCCAAAATCTGTGTCACAATCAATTTTTTTAAGTATTTACTTCTTGTATCTTTATATATATATCACTTGTTTTATTTATATTACATATTAATCACTGCTGTGTTATGTACACAATTATACTGTTACAATGTTTTCGTGCGTGCAATTATTTTGTGTAAATTATGCGGTAGCCCAGATCTCATCTCAAAATTCGAATTTTATGATTTTTTTTTCTTTACAAGTCGTTCTATTGTACTACATTTGTTTGGCAGAAACGGAGGCAGGGGATGGTCGGTGTGGTATTCAAACGAAAGTCCCTGCCGGTCAAGAAGTTAGTGGGGAGGGAGAAAGTGAAATGGAAAATAATGAGTTCACGTGTTGTGTGTGTAGAACATTTCCGCACTTATTATAATCTCTTTTGGGAGTATTTTTTTCATTAAGGTCGAGCTGGGATGCAACTCACGGACCACAGGAAAGGAAAATTTTCCCCTTCGCCATGGCGTCAGGATGACAGGCCAGCCACATTCATCAGGTTCGGGAGCTGTCACGATTTACGACCTCCAACACGAGGGAGCAGAGGAGACAAACGTTTAAAGGTTCCTACAATGCCGCGAAGTCAATAAGAGAATTCAACAATATGCTACCCATTACGGCGGCTACATTCTTCCAGCGTGGTGTCTTTCACCCCTCTTCAATTCGTCAAACGACAGGACATAATTGTCGTTATTTCTTCACCTTCACAACAGAAAGGGGGACTTCCGCCTTTTCCTACTGCACTTGGCACTAAAAGGCTCAATCGTCGGGATCAAGGATTCCCCCTCCAGTTTTTTTTTCTTCCTCTCCTGCAGTTGTTTTTCCAAGATTTCATCGTGTCAAGAAGATCCATTTCCGGCTCGCTGTTGGACTATTACTATTGTCATTTAATCACTCCCATTTCAGTTTTGTATGTCTACTGCAAAATATGTGTTAATTTTTTTCTCTCTTTCCAGGTGTTTGTGAGTCTGAAAGGGGGAGGAGTGATGGGTGGCTTGGAGGTTGGAAGGCTTAGATGCTGATCGGGTTTGAAGATGGTCCCTAAGACACATGCAATTTGTGTATTCCCCTTGTAACTTGTTGACAGGATGTTGTCGCATTCCTTAGTTGGGGGGGGGTCACAACGGCCGGTCAGCAAAGTTGAATGGACTCATAATTTGGAAGAGTCGTCGCGAAATTTGTAACTCTGCGCTTGGTTCCTGACCAATGGCTAGGCGGGACCAAAGGGCGTGCGGATGAAAAAGGGGGTAATTTGCCCCCACTTAAAAGGAGGAACCGGGACATTTCTCGGCAGATTTACAGAGATTTAGAGAGAGATTTTACAGATTAGCAGAAGACAGATTACCATGATTTCAGATTAAGAGAGTTAAATTTAGGCCGTCCAAGTACCACCCAGCTCCATGCCTCCGTTTCAGATAAGTGGAATGTTGTAGTATTCTTATTCTTAAAATTTAATAGTGTATTTATTTTAACCTAGTAATGTTTTAAAAGCAATAAACGAATTTGATCTCATTAAATCTGAATTATTCATTTAATCTCATTGTTTTTTAATTGAGTTTTAAAGTACTAACCACTAATATGATGCAGACATAAGTTAAATTAATCGAACCTGCGTAAGTCATAATATGTTAAATTATTGAAGTAATTGTAGCGCTGCTCATTTCATTATTTGATTTTTAAAATACTTCATAAATATATATAAGATATCTGACTACATTCAGAACCGTTATTTTATAAACTTGCGTAAATGAATATTTTTTTTTTAATATTTAATGTCACTTGTATTAGAACATGCATATACAATTATTTTATTAATATCATGACAAAAAATTGAAATTTATTATTTTTAGAAAATGAAGGAAAAATGTCATATTTTAAAAGTATTTTTCTTTTATCAAAAATACGTCTATAATAGTAATATTTTTTCCGTACACAACTACGATTTCTTAGCAGAGCCAGAAAAAAATTTTTTGAAAGAATTCAATTTATTTTCAGTTACAATAACTTGTAATAATAACCGATGTTTTTCGTTAAAATTTATCTACTCTCTGATGTATTAAAATATGAATAAATCCAATTCTAAGTTATATATTTCAAAAGTCTTAATTCAAACTCTGTAGAAAAGTTGTTGTTGTATATTTGCAAAATATTTTTAGTATACAAGCATTTTTTTACAAAAGAATATGGTTGTGAAAATGGTAAATCTCATTTTTCATTTTCTGTCACAAAATTATGATTAAATATTTTTTTTTATTGTTATAAAATTCTTTAAACAATATATATTCTAATTCATGTGACACTAAACATCAAAAACAATTTTTTTATTTATGCAATTTTTCAAAATCGCGGTTCCGACGTAGGTATGTACCTCAAAACCCTCGATTAATTCTTAACTGTCACCAGCGTATATACACATCTCGCTCAAACAGTATGCTAACTGTCCCTGACGTACATATACGTCTATCCAAAATACGATTCTTTTTTTTCCCGCTGCTGTTAGTAAAACTTTTCTGAAGGCTTTAGAATGCTATAAAATGACCTTGACAGTGTGTGTGTTTACGAAAATTTACTTCGGGGAAGATTTTTTTTTCTATTTCTTTTCCTTTCTTAGGAATCTCGGTGTTAACTTTGTCTGGAGGGCTGAAAATATAAACAATTTTCAAACAGATGTAATTCTTTGAAATTGAAAATAATAATTCGAATCTTTTACAGATTATTTATAAAGGAATAAGGCTTCAAAAAGTGTAAAAGGTTTAAAATATAATAATAATTTAAAAAACTGTAAGCATATGAAAATTAGACGCATTTCTGCAAGAAATATTAATTAAGTTTTACGTTGCGTATAATATTTTCTAAATTAGAAGCTCTTACTACTATCAATAAGTTGATTTAAAAGGTTATACATATATATATATATATATATATATATATATCCTTATGGTTATTTTTGTATAAATGGACAAATAAATTGTGTTTAAAAATAAATTTAAAAAATAACAATTAATTTTTTTTTAAAATTTCAATATTTTTTAAACATTTTGAAATATCAAAGCTTTATAATACTAAAATTAGGTAGGGCTTAAAGAGTGTGATACATTTTATAAATCTACAAATTTTTGTGGATCAAAAGCTATTATTTTAGAAAAACGCATACGCGCAGCGCAAAAAAAATGTACTTAATAATTATAAAAGAAATGTTTTAATTTCCATATACTTATAAGTTTGAAAATTATAATTATATTTTAAACATTAAAAAAAAATTTTTTTTGAAATCTTATTCCTTTATAAATAATGTGTAAAATATTCGAATTTTGTAACTTTAATTTCAAAGAATTAGGAACGAATATGGGAAAATCGATGGCACATGCAAGCGAAAAGCGTAATTTTGAACCAGTGGTTTTGAATTGATAAAAATTTTCAAAATATTTCATTCATACTATCAAAAAAAAAACTTTTTTTTTACAATTTAAAGAAATCTATCTTTAAAAAAAGCTTTTTTTAAATTCATTTTCCGTACGAATTTACAAAAAGAAACCAATAAATTATAATGAGGAATAATGCACAAAAAATGGCCCGAGAGACTTCTGTAACGAGCTCAATTGCTAATGTCAACGTGGCAATTAGCGTGTATTTTATCCCGTTTCGTTGCTTGTTTATATACCTGGAAATAGTCATCCAAGTGCAATTATTTTCCGCGTATCCATTTATCAGTGGAAATAGCTACCAAAAGGCAGCTTAACGAGATTCTTGTGCCCTTTCGAGGAAAGAGTTACAGTGTTATTTCTATTCAGCTTTGCACTTAGTAGTTAATTAGTAAAAGATCTCTTAGCAACGGATTATTTTTTCGGGTTAAGTCGAAACTTAGGACTCGTTTATACGTACAAATTACACAACAACAAGGTGACCATTTACTGTAAAAAAGAAACTAATTAAAGTATTGGACTAGAAACTGAAGACTTAAAGAACAATACTCTGATATAATTGTTGCGACAATTTTAATTATCCTTAACGCATGCTTTATTTTGTCACTTGAAAACACACTTGATGTAAAATAAATATCCCCATAAAACGTCCGTATAGTTAGATAATTTTCTTGTTATTTGCAGAACTTGAATTTTTCTCTATTCTTTCTATTGGCATCGCTTTTGAAGTTTTGAAACTTCGATGCAGAATTTATCCCTTCATCGAAGATGAGGCAACTCTTGCTGATGACGAAATGTAGGCATTGATTACTGAAGGTTGCTTACAATTAAATTAACAGTCTCTTATAAAAAACTTTGTATGTACTTAACTGATTATTATTCATTTCTTCTAGTCATATTGCCATTTATTTAATGTTACGCATTAGGTTCCTTAGAGCCTTTCAAAATTAACTGGCATAATTTTAAACGTTTTTATTTTTTTCAACAAGAGGTTTTAAAATATTAAAAAACAATTCTTTTTTTCTCTGTTTGCTTATTTTTGTAACCACGCTATTTTTTTAAGTCTGGTTAGACTACGGCTGCTTAGTGGTTACGATCACTTGTATCAAGCGTGTCATGAGTTTGAACCCTAGAGCTCCTGATGACCCATTGCTTAGAAGGGCTGATGTGCATTAAATCTGTTTTAACTCTAAGTCCTCCCTATAGCGTGGTGTGAAAGTTAGGAGAGGAGGCTGCCAGCAAGTAGGGTCCTTGTCACTTGGCTATGGCTCAAAATTACTTGGTCCGTGATCAAGAGCCCCTTTGTTGCTTTGTAAGACGACATTAATAAACATTGAATCTAATTAGGAAGCATCACAACTATTGTTTTTTCACTATGTACATGACTTTCTTAGGTTCCCATTGTTATGTTCATAAATTAAGCAAGCATTCTAATGAGGTACTTAAAAGTTTATTTGTTATTTTTTAAATTTTATTTAAGCTAGCCTTGTTTTAAAGGCACTAACTTAAATAAAAATTAAATACATGAAAAAGGCATTCTCAAATGTGTGTGTCTTAAAGAATAAATAAAGCTGAGCTCTTGCTTGTGTATAATATAGAAATTTGATATCAAAATTCTTCTAAACTTTGACAATATTTAACTTCTCTCAAACAATAGAATGAAAATAAAACGCAATAGACATCCATCGTCAGCGTATTTTTTTTTTATAAAGTAATGGATCAAAAAAAATTAATGCACTTCTGCGCTATTTTATCAGTGATATTTCGCAAAAAAACTTCAAATAAGTACACAAAAATGTATTTTCATATTGCAAAATAGGCAGCTTCCTTAGAAGTATGTTTGTGTGAAGAAAGTTTTTCAGACGCAAAAAGAAAAAAAAGAATTTTCCTGTAAAAAATGCAGCTTGTTAAAATATTTGAAAATAAACTTAAACACTTTCAAATAATATGAAAATTAATTCACAACCTTCTAATACAAAATATATTACATACCCAAGAGAATAACAACAAAACGCAGCCGTTTATTTTCCACACACCATCTGTTAAAAATCATAATTTTCGTCCTCGACAGAAAATGTCTGTATATAAATGTTTTACATTATAGTTTTAGAAAAGGGTAATAAGGGTTTTTTTTGTTTTTGTTATGTGTATAAGGCGGGTTTATTCCAAATAATTTCAGCAATTTTGCAATAAACAAGCTAATTAAATCATTGAACGAACTAATTATTAGGATATATAGTATTTTTTAACACGCTTTTATAAGTTTCACTTGCATGTAACGGAATCTTAGAACTCGATTTTTACCCACTTAAAAAGATCGGATTAATTCGAAATTTCGCACACTTGTCAAGAACCAATGACAATACAATAATTTCATAATTTTGTTCCATTGTCATTTTCAGGATCGTCAGGAACCAGGATAATCAGATTTGGCGGCAATTCCATATACCATTTCCAGATTTGGCGACTTATTGCATACATCATTTTTAAATTTGGCGACTAGTTCCACATACCATTTTCAGACATGGCGACTAATTTCATACATCATTTCCAGATTTGGCGATTAATTTCAGATTTAGCGACTAAAAGAATAAGTTGTAACCCTAAAGCAAGTGTTTTGAATTTAAAGCTAATTATATGCACGTATAAAATACACTTGCTGTTAATAGAAATAACACAAACAAAAAAAGTGTTTTGTATCTGAGAAAGTGAAGGGTGGGTATGTGTTATCAATTTCTTACCATAATATAAAACATTTTCTGAAAATGAAAATAAAAAAAAAAGGCTCGGCACGTGAAAAACAAAATGTTCTAACTGCTAAATATTTTTTTTATTTTTATAAAGCAATACGCTTAGAAGTGATGATACAAATCAACATTATAGCAATACGTTTAAAAAGTGAAAAAAAGCATTTGACAATTAATATTACCCTGTTTTATTAATTCGCTTTCTTTAATGTGTGTCCGGAAGGAATTTTGTAATTGATTTTAAGCTGTGTGACTTTCCGATGAGCTAGAGACGAAATTTGGACCATTGCTCAGAAGTGGATGAAAATGTGAAAAAAGAAAACAAAAACGAAAAGGAGGAATTTTATAATTTTTAGTCCGTAAGAAAAACACGGTACATTAAATTTTTTTTTAATTCGAACTTTTTCTTCTTTGCGCACTTTTATTTGTTTGACCTGTTCAAAGGTGACGGAATCTAATATAACAATACGGGACTCATCCAAGACCTCGTAAACGGAGAGAATAAATGCACTCCAGACCCGTTAATTAATATCCATTGAAGAGCAAGACTAATTCCACAGCCACGTAATTCCAGCTTCAAATATCAAACGCAAGGATAAATTTAACAATGAATAAATGATAGTTTAAAAAACTGAACAACACGCTTTTGTTGTAGTTTGAACTAAAAAATGAAAAATAAATTATAGTTTGAAAAAAACTAAAAAACACGCTTTTATACTGAATCGAACTAAAAAGTAAAAAAATAATTCTTAATAAAGAATAAAATGATTAACGTGAAAGTGAATGTCATTGGGGTAAAAGCGTGGGGTGTTCTATAAATGTATCAAATGTTATAATTTCTAACTTCTATTCCGAAAAGCTGAATTATAGTGTAAAAATGTAGTACAAAGCACACCACGCTTTTACCCCAATGACATTCATTTTCACTTTAATCATTTTATTCTTTATTAAGAATTATTTTTTTACTTTTTAGTTAGATTCAGTATGAAAGCGTGTTTTTTAGTTTTTTTCAAACTATAATTTATTAATAAATATTTGAACTCGTTAAATATTTTTTATGAGGTAACTTTATAGAGCACTTGATAATAAACGTATAGATCTGATTAAAGCTTGAGGCAGAACACCATACATTAATTAAACGTAAATAAAATCTATTTTTTAATACTTTACTATGTTGACCATTAAATTTGTAACACCATGAAACAGGGATGATACAAACTCGCATGAAAGCTGAGAAATGCAAGAATATGCAAATGATTAGCATTTAAACCTTATCAAGATCT
Organism: Trichonephila clavata; assembly: GCA_019973975.1. Classification (NCBI taxonomy): domain Eukaryota; kingdom Metazoa; phylum Arthropoda; class Arachnida; order Araneae; family Nephilidae; genus Trichonephila; species Trichonephila clavata. Next base: position 104,286 of record BMAO01034540.1, read on the forward strand.
TGAAGGAGAAATAGCATCTGTACTTTGAATAAAATGAAACTTACACAGCAGATTTCTCATTCAGAAATTTTATTTGAATAGTAGTAATTCGTGTTATGCTATGCATAGGACGAAAAAAATGTCACATACCAAAGGGGCCCAATTATGCTTATGCATAATGGGGTTTATCGTTTCGCGGTATTTCTATTTGCATTGGTTCAGAAAAGTCATACTAGATTCCACGTAGGATTACCATCAGATAAAAACCTTAAAAAAAGACGTGTTGTCGAGTTACCCTTGAAGAATAATATAATACCGCATTATAGACCCTGAATCAAGAATGGGCTTATTTGCTGCAGGTCAAATATCCGTGTGGATAGTCTGACGACACTTTGAACGGACAATGTAACGATAGCCATTTAAGTGTCTCTTGACACTGTTGCATATCAATACTAAATCACAATGCTCTAATGTTTAAACTGGCAACAAAAGTGGAGCTATGTCACTTTTTTAGAAATTTGTCCTTTCTGTGAGCAGCATCATGTTGAGAATCCGTGGACTTAACTTTAATTAAAATTTGAAACGTCCTCTATACTTTTAATCTTTTAATATTACAAATTCAGTAGCCTAAAAATATTTATTATTACAGAAAATGAATGTTTGTCTTCCACATTTTTATTTTATCCCATTTTTAAAAATGCTGATATATTTTCTATCAAATTTCTCATGCTGACTTAATTAAAAAAATTGTGGTGATACACGGTTTAACTTTTTAATATAATTCGAAAATTTTTCACATTACTTTATTATTATTACTAGAGTATTATTCGATTACGTTAGGATTTATAAAGGTTTGGGTACAAAACCTAGGTTAAATTTATGCTAATCTAAAATAACTATATAAAAGATATAAAAATAAGAAATATGTACTATATATAGTCCAATTATACTCAATATTCAAAGGAGATTTTAAATAGGAATTAGAATTGAATTTTAAAACGTACCTAAAATTTAATATCTTCTATTTTATCTGTCTGTGTAAACGCTTGCGCAAATTTAAGAGAATTTGTAAGCAATGTCTTATTTTACAAAAAGTACTGAACCAAAGGTTCTAATTATATAATTGAAGAATTATACACGTATTCAGAGTTGAATTCGTAAGTATACAAGTGCGTGTCTTCGGAACTGTGAGTATGGAGGGTATATGCGCACGAACAGTTTACATTGTTGTGTGTGTTCTCGTACCCCTTCGCAACATTCGACGTCTTTTTCACAAGATATGGATATATTCTATTTTTTTTCAATGGGGCTTCAGATTGGTTTTTTAAACCTATGCAGACCTAGAACATTCCCCAGGAGCTGGTATCACTTTTTAGTGCTGCACCATATAGGCGATACCATTTACAGCAATCAATTTTGACGCCCAGTTTTCACCACAGAGAGAGGCATCTGAGCTCTTGGCGATGCGAACCAGTTCTAGGATTTAATTTTGCCAAGAGCATCCAAGCAAAACAGACACTCTAGGGATCTTTTACATGCAGCATAATCATACGACATGGCCACTTTCGATTTTCTGCGTCATGAAAATCCACCGACTGTGGCCGGGGTCGAACCCACAACCTTGAGTGCAGAAGGCCAGCGACAAACCGACCATGCCACCCAGCCGGCCAGATATATTCTATAAAGAGTAAGGTACGTAAAATGAGTAGCCACATAAGTGAATATGTCGGAATGAGATGGAAAATTGTCGTTAACTGGAGGTAGTATATTACCAAGCTAAGGTGGCTATAAAGCCTAGTGTGTATAGCTCTATATATACCTACTCTCGGAACCAGCTAATGGTGGAGGAAATAAAGGATGACTCGACATCATACTTTTAAACTATTTATTCAGCACACTAATTATCTCAGACACAAATCAGTTAATCAGATAAGATGAGATGTTTCCAGATGAAGAGCATGGGTTTTGCTTCGAGTGTCACGAAATTGGAAGATACTTCCAATTAATTGCGATCCACCTTTTTTCGATCAATCCCTTCCTCTAATATTGGAATTGCACTGTAGCTATGTGACCAATTGTCACTTAAATCTCTTCAACAATTTTAAGCCCGAACTGTGCTGTCAGTGTTAACGAATACCTAATCGGTAGATATTTTTCCTTGTTGCTAGCTTCTCCATAATTCAATTTCCAGGTAACTCCGTCCATCCCTCTATTCATATATTCATCTATTCGTCAGACTAGCTAGAAAACCTATACTATATATAACTGACCTAATCTGCTTATCACGGTTTCTTCTTCCAAAAGGGTTGGTTGTGATTGATAGTCCAAAGATTTCCCAAGACGATTAGTTGAAGGACGTGTATAGATCCGTCACAAGTGTTATGCCCAATATTGTCTGCAATACCTAAAAAAAGTTTTAGGAAACTAGATCAATATCATTACGTAAAGATGAAAGAGGATCACTTCGTGGTATTTAAAGTGGGGTGATATGAGACTATTACAAATTCACAGCTCTTTTTAAGTTGATTGCTGCACCTGGAAACTTAGTTTTAAGGTTTACAGTTGCCCGAAAGTTTCAGAGGCAGAGCTGTATTTTAAGAAATTCGTTACTTGAGTCTCGGTCACTGCAGTACACACGAGAACTCAATGCAGTGCAGACTTTTCAGGGACACAGTTTTTTCAGGACTCTGGTTATTGGCTAACAGCCCTGGGTCATATACAGTTCAGTTGAATAACGACTACTTGAAAGTTAAGGGTATTCGTTACATACACCTGTGTCTAAAAGAGCAATAAATCGTAAAATGCGATAAACATGGAGTAAATATTCGTAAAATTATTCCAAATTTCTTGCAGATATTATTGGGTGAAGAAGAAACATTGAATTTATGCAAAACTTTTCAGTCGACTACGTCCTGCGCGAAACACCGGCGCATGTCGGAACGCGGAGAAACCGATTCACGCAGCATAGGCAGTTCAGACAAGTTTCGCGCAACTGGTGTGCGAAGGAACGTTGTTAAACATCAAACAAGATGAATGATGGCCCAAAGACGCCAATTGGACATGTTTACGAAAGGAAGAATCGTTGGAATGCTGGAATCCTCACGATCAAAAACCGAAGTGTCTCGAATTCTGAATGTGGGCTCATCTGTGATCTCAAGACTGTAGCAGAGGTTTCAAAGAACGAAAGATGTTACCCGAAAACCAGTATGAGGTCGACCAAGAGTCAAAATCCCTCGCCAAGACCGATATGTGGTAAAAAGGGAAGGACGTCAGAGGGGCAGTACTGCCAAAACACTGGGTTTGGCTCTCACAGTCGCCACAGGAATAAGAATTTCGAGACAAACTGTTTACAGGAGACTCAATCATGCTAACCTGTATGCCAGAAGGCCAGCAGTTTGCTTTCCCCTCACGTGTGCGCATAAATGCGCTCGTTTGAACTGCAGTTTGAAACATCAACATTGGAGTGTGGGAAAGTGGGTCAATGTGATGTTCAGTGGCGAGTCCCGGTTTAGTTTGAGTAGTGATTCTCGGGGGGTAACGATATGGATAGAACATGGAACACGTTTTGAACCAAGAGACATAATAGAAAGACATCATTTTCCATTAAGGGGTGTAATGGTATGGGCAGGCATCATGATGGACGGCCGCACAGACCTCCATTTCTTTGACACGGGGACAAGGACTTCTCAAAGGTACAGAGACAAAGTTCTTGAGCCTTATGTTCACTTCTTTCGAGGTGTTTTCGGTCCTGACTTCATATTCATAGACGATAATGCGCCATGTCACCGAGAGGTGCTGATTGATGACTACCTTGAAACGGAAAACATCCAGCGCATGTCGTGGCCTGCGAACTCCCCTGATTTATATCCTATCGAGCATGCTTAGAATATGCTCGGGAGACAAATTGCAGCCTTTTCGCACCCACCAAGCTCCGATACAGAACTGAAGAGTGCTCTCCAAGTAGCTTGGAACCGTTTGAGCCCACAACTCATTCATCATCTCATAAGAAGTATGGTAAATCGCTGTGTAGTGTGCCTGGCTGTCAGAGGTGACCACACGACTTATTAAAATGCAGCATCAGTATTTTATTTAATGTTTTCTTTCATTTTTTCCTTAAAGTGTAAATCCTTGCTATGCTCAATTTTCTTTCAAACTGCTACTTTGGATAACAAAATTAATTATTATTCTTTTGATTTGCTTTCTTATTTTATAACCATTTTACATTCGTGTATCACGTTTCCCACCATTCTGATTTGCAGTTCCTTCTTTATATTCACATAATTATCAATTATGCTTACTTTTTGGACACCATTGTATAATGGCCAGGCAGATCTCCTTACCTTAATCATATAGAGCATGTTTGAAACGATCATGAGAGAACATTTGCATCCAGCCATCTCATTCCGAGAAACGTCATTGAGCTTTATTTTACTTTTTTGCAAGAGTAAGATAGACTGCCACAAAGTATTTCTCAATTGCATCCTGTTCAATATGACGTAACAATGTATGATCTGTTTAGCTGTGAGAGGGGACTACACCTTATATCAGATTCATTTTCAATACGGTAACACAAACACGAATTTCACTGTATTAAGAGCTAACACGCATGCATAAAACGACTTTTGAGTCGAAAAAATAACTCAGTCACATTAATCTTTCCACAATTGAATATATTTCTTGAGTAATTAATGAATAAATGTTTCATAAGTGTGCAGACTATGTGTGTTTCAATGTAATGTCTTTAAGAAATTCAGAACGGCAGAATCTTTAAAAGTTATAATCTAAAGTTATAGGATGACTTTTTTGTTATTGTTTACAATCATACAAGAATTTAAAATACAATGTTTTATACCTTTTAATTTTTAGAAACTCATATCAGAACATACTTACTGCTATTTTTTTTTCTAGAACCCATGTGGCCGGATTCTTTTGTTCTTCTAATAAAATAAATACCAGAATATTAATGCCAGTGAGTACGGTGAAAACCTTCGAAAAATCGATTTTGAGTTTTTGTTATTTCTAAATTCCTCAAATCAGGACATTTCCAATGATATAACATACTTGCCATTTTATTAATTAGAAGTATGTTAAAAAGATTTTTAAAAAATTATCAGCTGATGAACCATGCACCCTTTGCGACTAGAAATGTAAACATTGAATTTTAAATCTGAGAAGCTCTTACAAAGCCCCTCTCTGTTTTATTTATTCATCCGCAATTAACTCTTGAATGACTGCAATCGTAACTGTTAGGATTGTTTACCTATTTTGGAGTGCATACACGTTTATCGTTTTTGCACTTAAGATTTAAATATTTAAAATTTCTTAAGTTCACAAATTTTGAATTTACTTTTGAAATGAATGCTTACGATACGAATGGGAAATGAAGTTCGATAAGGAATTGAATATATATATTGTACTTTTCATAATAAAATTTCTATTGAATGGCAGATATTTTCGAACTTACTATTTGTGAGTTATTAAAATAAATATTGATAAAACTGCTTCTTGAAGGAAATGTTTTTTGTTTTCAAAAGATTATATGATCTCTTGTAAACTTAATGTTAAAATGTCACGGAATTCTATGATAGTAAAGGATAGATATATTGGGTCACTAATTTTTAAGTTCTGCTTAAAATGCTACAATAGCTTATCAATTAAACATAAATTTGCATAGTTTTTGTTTGGCTCTTCCTAGTCGATAGAATGATATTAATATTATCCAGAATCAAAATAATTAAGAAAAATAGTCCAAATAAAATATTTATAAAATTCTATCAAAAGCTTAAAGAGTCACTCAATTCTTATCCTTATAACCATAAACAGTTCTTGTAAGTCGTACATACGAATAATTGATTTAAAGTATAATAATTAAAATAAAAGCTTTGTTTATAGATTCATATTCTCAATCAAAATTTCACGGGAAATAGAAAATGGGGGTTCAGTAAGTAAATTTGCTGTCACCAATTTCTACGCTTCATAAAAACAAACAATTGAATACTTTATGGCTAAGTTCAGTAAATTTAGCAAAAATTTCCAATTATTTTAATGAAATATAGCTTCTAGTCGGTCATATTAACTTGGGGAAAAAATCAATATTTTCTAATTTAAAGCAAGAGTTTTTATTCGTGTTTGTGGATGAGTTATGATTTATTTAGAAAAAAAATAATTATGTTTGCTTAACCTTTGGTAATTTATTATAGAAACAAGTATTCTTAAAATGTGTGGGTATGTGTGTGTGTGTGCATTAGACTTTTATTAGTTAGTGACTCACCTGAAAAGTTTTAAAATCTTATTTTTTACGTATATATATATATATATATATACGTACGGCTAAGAGTTTTCCATTGTACAACTGAGGCTATCTTACTTTTGACCTATACATAGAATTAAGAATATGACTTAATTGATTTTGGTATGAGGTGTTTTCTTAGTGGTAATTGCGATCATTTTAAGCCCTTTCAATATCCAGTGCACTTTCTAATATATAAGTGTGTTTTATTTAATAGTTTATAAAAATACATTTAATTATAATTTAAGGAACTTTTTTTAAGTATTGTTTTTTATACCTTAAGAAATTTTATATATATATATATATATATATATAGGTATATATACATATATATATATATATATATATATATATATATATATATATATATATATATATATATATATATAATATATATATATATATATATATATATATATATATAGTCGAAATTTATCTACAAGATAGAGATGAATAAACATGATCAAAACTGAAAAGAATTGAAATTGAAAAATAACCAGACAATACGTTTTAAAAGATTATATGAAAAATTTAAATAATAGAGCTAAATATAATAAAATATAAAAGCATGGATGCTACAGTATTATAAAGATTGCTAACTTAGGACAGGTTACATATAAAATAATTTATATAAAAGTGGGTTTGAAGATGTTTTGTAGCCAGCCAAACTTCCCCTTTTCTGTTAATAATACTGAGTAAAAACCTATTGAAAATAATATTTAGAAAATCTAAATCCATTATGAGAAAAAGGTAACTTACCTAAAAAAAGCATTCTAAAATGGAGAGCCCGCGCTAAATCTGAGTACAATAAACAAGTTATTGCCAGATTCTGAACCCAAATGCAAATTTGAAGCATATGAATGGCTGGAGAGTAACTCTTAGCAAACGTATGAAAATAATAGAAATAATAAATTATGAATATTAAACATACTACCATTATCTTAGAGACATTAAAAATATATATGATTTAAAAAAAATAATTTAATTTAATTTTAAAAAAAACTAAGAGAAAAAATATAATTTTATCTAAAATTAGAATTTGGAGGTAACTGTAACTATCTAAGAAAAATAATAAATTCATAATAATAACCTATTAATAAACTATGGAAATTTTAATCCTTACTATTTAGAATTTCTTTATTCAAATATCTATTAATAAAATTAATTGGATATTTTGAAATTACACGGTATTTAGTAAAATGTTTTAATTTTTTTATTTGAAACTAGAAATTAATTGCATTGTATGTAATTAACAACAATATTTATGAATATAGAAACATGAACAGTACTCTCCCAATTTGGTACTTTTATAGTATTGAATTTAAAGTATTCTCGTTTGTCATATATATATATATATATATATATATATAATTTTAAATTTATTTTTTGCTTCATTTTATCAGATCGAGCAATCACATTCAAACATTATAGAAATTTAATAAATTTTATGTAATACTGAAAACCTTTTATTCTCCTGTAAACCATTCCTGAAAAATTACTTAGATATTTAGTGAGAACAAACACCATTTGTAGGTGTTTTTTAAAAGAAAACCAAAATTTTGTTTTTGTAAATATAAAGAAAACTTTTAAAAGAGTGACCTTCTATCAACAATAGAGCTAAACTTCTTTAAGTTAAATTTTATAAAAGTTTAAATGAGTTTCTAACTCAACTTTTTAAAAATTCGCTTTGCTTTTGGGAATTTGACTTTTCGAATACTTTGGCAATTTTAGAGACCTCGGTTTTCAATTCTCTATTAGTGGTGTAAAATCTGAAGTAATGCTAAGGATGAAAAACATTTGAATGAAAACTACAATGAAATTAAATCAGGAATTTAACGATTTTGCGTGAAATCACATAAACTTTTCAAAAAATACACAATAGTTTTCTCATATAAATTTTTTTATTTGGTATTCTATTTCAACATCATTAAATTAAAATTTTGAAAACTTTTAAAGATTTTTCGAATTTTTTTCTTTTAGAAATTGTTTAATATATCCAATGGAGAAATTTTACAGACAGTTTTGAAGATTCAAAGTTCCGTCAAATATTTTTTTTTCTACCTGTGGGAATGTGCACTGGACTTTTCCAATATTTACGTGATCAGAACATCTGCTCAGTCACGTTTCAAACGTGTTCCATATGTCCGAACTAAAAAATTTTAGCAAACGCTTCTTTTCTCTTTCTACCCCTAAGGCTTCTATATATTTTGAGTTTTGAAATTATATATCTCGTCCCCGTATAGATGTATGGCTTTATTTATTTACAGGGTTTTTTATTTTCTTCATTTTTTATCTATTCCGAGGAAGATGAAATCAGATTTTCAATAGTGCTTTTCCATCACTAGGAAAAGCACAAAAATAGCTATAGCAGAAATGTTGGATCTATTGGTTAAGCAAGAAAATCTTTCAAGTAAGATCACAGGTAGTGTTTTTTCACAGAATTTTTCTTTCTTTTACTTTCATCATTTGTTATTGTTTCTATTTTTCCATCCAAGTTTTTTTTTTTTTTAATTTCTTGAGGAAAACGTGAAGTGTAGGCTAGTGAGATATCATCAAATGTCATTCGAAACCTGGATCTTCGATATCTTTATTTATGTATTTATAGCAAAGGGAAGCAGTTAAGTTTTTTTGTATTGTTTTCTTTTCGTTACCATAGCTAAGAAAATAAGGAATTGGATTAGACAGAAGTAGAAATGTTTGACAATAAAATGAGCTTTTAAATATTTATTTAAGCATTTTTTTCTTAATAGTCGTTCCGGCTAAATGCTTAGTAAGATGCATTAATTGTTTTTACTAAAATAACACAACAATGTGGCACGAGGTCTATAAGGGATGGTTTAAATTTACACACCTCTCCAACTCCGTTTTCTATGGTAGGTAATGGTGAAAAGAATTAAAATTCATAATTCACCGTGAAGTAATGGCTGTCATATAACTGTGACTGAGGTTATGAGCTACGAGTGCTGCAATTCCTAGAAATATATGCATGAGAAATTAGATGAAAGATTAAAATACTGTAGATCAATTGATTGATAGTCAATTCAATACTCTGAAGAAACATATCAGTACAATGTATTTGCTACAATGCACTGCATGTAAAAATCTCATCTACAAAATTCGTAAGCATTTATACTTCTGCATCTGATGCTTATGTAAGCATAAATGCTGAAGTATCAATAAAAGTAAATATTTTGCTCTAAATTTCACACATGAATATAGCCTTAGATAATAATTTCTTAAGAATACGAATAGCAGATTTTTAGTGTATCAGTCGAGAATTTTCGGAACTATTTTTAATGAAGCAAGAAGGTCGGGTTATACCTGGATCCGCTAATACGGGGAAAAGCGTAGTTCCTTAAAAATATTCTTTGACACTTTTCGTTAGCTATGTGAAAAACGATTTTAATTTTAACTTTTTGGGTGTTTTAATAGGAATTTATTCTAAAAAAAAAGAAGAAGAAAATTATATATATTTATCAAAGACAGCTTCAAAATCCAAGCCTCCAAATCGTTCGTGCAGTTCACGTTTCTTACATCGGTTTGTCTGGATGAAAAAGATCCTTATTCAATAAGTTTTACTTTCAGAGTTTGAAGCATAGGTCGACGATCCCGTTTCATTTGTGAATTTCTCTTCACTTATGTTTTTGAAACCCAAAAAATGATGCAGAAAGTATGAATAGCACACATAGCGTACGAGATAACGAATGAAGAATATGCACCAGATGCACCAGCAGTCATATTTTTCATTGGCTGTATTACCAGAAATAAAACTCTTGTTGTTAGCGTCTTACTTTACCGCAATTTGATCCTAAAATTTTCACTTGCTTTATTCACTTAGCAATATTATCACCAACGGTTATATGCAGAAACGATTTTCTTTTAAATACATTATTTTAAAGCACATCAAACTTTAAATGCTACACTTTTGATTTTTTAATTATTCGAACAAAACTATTTATATGTTTCGCAACTCTTCCTCAACTTCATGATTCTTTGTATTACAATAATCATTTTTAGACACGTTATTTATATCATGTAATTGATTTTTCTAAAAATAATACATTAAAATAAATTAAAAGATATAGAATGAATACGAATCATTAACACTAATCCAATTTATAATAAGTTCCATAAAAGTGAATAAAATGTCTTATTGGATGAAATAAGTACTGAGCTTATTTACATTTACACATACATATACATTGAACAAAGCTCCTTAACAAGATGTAACAATGCATACTAAAGAGATTAGCATTTAAATTAAAGTAGGGACTTCGCTACATTCAACGAAATAGTTGCCAATTGTGATAAATAAATGAAACACTTTTTTCCTACACTTAAAACAAAGAAATGTTTTAAAAATTGTTTTAAAAGTAGTTATTTTTTATTTTGTAGCATATATAAATTTAGGTTTCAGAGAAATATGTTAATCATAGCTAATTGTTGAATTTCAAATGTGGTAAAATCTTACATGCTCAGCTCAAAATTTCACAACATCATTATTTGTCCAAGTAGGTAATAGCTAGATACACTTATCTTGCTTGTATCTTTTCTTAACGCATTTTATCATATTTATGAAACAATATATTATTATTATATCTAAAAAAATTCAGGCTAAAATCAAAGTTCTATTGTTTTTGTGTGAAAAAAAAGTTTTAATTGAATTTCTGATAAGCAAATAATATCTTGAACATTTTAAAATATATAAGAAAAAGATTCAGATGTTAGGTATGAGATAATTCTCTAAAATTAATGATGAATAGACAATACTAGTGGATATTATTGAAATATATATACTGTGGGGGTGGGGGTCTAATCGGCACCCCTCTCGCTCCGTCATTCGCGTCTCTAGGTGTGGAGGGGTAAACAAAGCATCACCAACAAACTCCATAATAACAATTAGTTTTATTTATTCCTTGAACACACACTTAAACAATCACAAGTGAAACAACAAGAGGAAACCTTGGAGTGATATCTAAAGCGTTGTCTATTCTTAATACCCAACTCTAAGTAAACACGACTACGTGAAATAAATAAGAGAACAAGCACTAATGAACCGATAGCTAATTCTAATTCTACTATCTTAAATCTTCAATCTAATAATTTAATCTAAGCAATGACTTCCTTAACTTGCGCTAGGTTTGTGAATGAAATATTCCAATATTCGCACTTACGTAACAGCTTCCCGGCTCCTTCTCTCTTACATCTACAAAACCTATATATATATATATATATATTATATATATATATATATATATATTATATATATATATATAGACTTTATATAGTCAAACTAATTTACATACACGTGTTCTTCTTGAAAGGCTGTGAATTAATGTGAATGCTAGCTCCAAAGTTTCCCCAAGAGGATTGTCGAAAAATGTCGTGAATAGATCTGTCACAATACTACTTTTCAAAACACTAGCTCAGTTATTAACACAACTGATAATATATACAAATTTTGCATATGTATATATAAACATAAAATTTTTATTATAAGCAAAATTATTGTGGATTTTTCAGAAAAATAAAATATGTTTTAAAATAAATAATTTTCCGAAAAGCTCGCAAAAAAAATATTTTATTTATCAGATTTCATCAAATGTTCAGCATACCAAAATATATTTTTGTAATCCCTTTTATATAATCAAAATTCTTCCACATTTTATATGCATGTGTCTTTAAATAAAAAAATACATGAGACGCAAGGGACTAAATAAAATTTATTGAAATTTAGCATCAAGTTTATAAACATTTCTACAATTTGAAATGAAACAGATGGAGATGTATCATACAAGATTTACTTTTTAAAAAGAATTTACCTACTCTCGAGTTAAATTTTTATGAATAGTCCTATTATAACTTTAATGTTTTCATATATTTCAAAAACCTTTAAACTTTTTGTATTTCAGGTAATATCTTCAATTTTTCGTGACGGAAATAAAATTTCAAAAGGAATTGATATCTTACGATTGAAAATCTTATATTTCCATGATGAAACTTTTAGGGAGGTGCATCCAATATTGAAAGGTTTTGATAGTAATTTCTCATTAATATTAAAAATTTTGTTGCATTTTTCCGAGCTTCAATATTTGTGATTTTTTCGATTAACTGATAAAAGCTATTTAAAAAAAAGCTAAGTAAACTAAAATGTAAAGTTTGTTTTTTTAAATTTTTATCTTAAGAGGAGCAGATATTTAATACTCTCAAATAATCGATTTAGAGTTGTTAAGGGCTTATAGGGTGGATGCTTAATAAAACCACGCTATAAAGCATCACTAGGGCTATTACGGTATCCACCTGCCCTATAACTGTGAATTTTGCCAAAAAATGACAAATCCCAAAAAATTTATTTTATGGGCCATTCTATTAGCTTTATAAAAATACTAAGTTTATAATTTTCCGTTTACTAGAACAAAAACTACAAGTGTTTTAGAAAAAACAGATGCCACTACTTTAAGCAAGATGCTTTACTTTAAAACGCGTTTTACTCGTTTGAAATGTGATTTTTTGAAAATAATCAAACGGGGGGGGGGGGGTCAGGGATTGCTAAAAAAGCTTTGAACATAATTAACTGATTTTTTTTCTGTAAGTTCTGTATAATAGTAGAATTGTTTTAACCTTCAGATATATCAATCACTGTTTTATTACAAAATTTAAGTCCCTTATGTGAATATAATCACTGTCTTTTTAAGCATTTTCATATAGTAACCGAGATAAAGTGCTCTAGTTTTTGAAAGAAAGAAAATATCTCTTTTCCTGAATGTCATTTCAAAATTGAATAATATAGCAACACATTAGATTGAAAAAATTGAAAATTTATTCATAAACCTTTGGTGCAGAATGGTCCGCGTTTACGCTATTTTTTGTCCATTTTTACCTATTTTTTCCCATTTTAGTAATAATAATTTTTTTTCTCTTCCTAATTTTAGCACATTTTTCTTAAAATGCACTAAACAAATCAAAAAATAACAAAAAAATCCCCATATCTCCTTTAAAAAAAAAAAAAAATGTCGCAACCAGTCGGATAACTTAAAGAAGTATAATTTTGTATCCTAACTGCACTCATGTCCATAAATTAAGGATAATGAAGTTCAGGCAAAGAAAGAGACAGAAGTAAAACAAATTTGACTTATTTGTAAAGTCTATTTATTAAACAAAAGGTAAAGAGCAAAAAAGATGCTATATGTATGACATAATTAATAAAAATTGCGAATTTACTTCCTGGAGCAAATTTCAATAAAGAACCTGTTTTCAGAAAACAGTATAACATGGTTAGTAAGATGGTTAATACGGAGTATGTCTCCCGGACGATGTAATACAGGCCTTACATCGCCTACTCAGTCTGAGTATCAAATTATCAATCTGATCTTGGGGAACATTACACCACTCATCAAGTAATGCCCTCCGAAGTTCCGGTAGACAAGTGGGAGGGGGTTAACGGGCTGCAATTCGTCGGCCAAGCATATCCCACACATGCTCTATTGGATTCAAGTCCGGTGAGTATGCTGGCCAATCCATACGGGTGATATCCTCCGATTGAAGGCATTCGTCTACAATGTTTGCACGGTGAGGACGGGTGTTGTCATCCATAAACAGAAATTCAGCACCCATGGCACCCCGAAACAAACGTACATGTTCCAGAATGACATTCCGATAGATGTGGCCTGTCATCGTTACACTCTGAACATGCAGGTCAATTCTGGAACCAAGAATAATTCCTCCCAAACGAGCCATACTGCACCACTGTAATGGTGTCGTTATATGATGTTCTATTGGTGGTAACGAGTACCTGGCGCTCTCCATATGAAAGTCTGGAGAGAATCAGACTGCAAACTGAACCTGGACTCGTCGGAAAACATCACACACGACCACTGTTGCTGTGTCCACAATGCATGTGCTCTATTCCAGGTTAATCGCATGCGACATTGTGTTGCGGTAAGGGGAACACATCTGACAATCCTACGAGCATATAGACCAATGTGTCCTAAGCGTCTGTACACGGTCTGCCTTGAAACTGTCGTACCGGTAGCTGAAGAGAGCTGACGAGACAGGTCTTATGATGTACTCCGTCTGTTTTTTTTGCAGTAACTGCCAAATACCGGTCCTCATTCAGCGTTGTAAATCGGGGGCTACCTGTGCTGTAAAATCTACTCCATTACCATCATATTGGAATCGTTGTCAAAGCCTGGAGATGACACTCCGGACGATTCCAAGTTTCTCGGATACTTCCAGATGGGCACGTCCACATTCCAGTCGTCCGATAATTCTACCACTCAAAAAATCATCCAAATGCTTGCTTTGTGCCATAACTATGCGTTTATTGCACTGAAAGGCTTTTAAAGCGCTTGTGAACAATTTTACTTCTTTGCCACCATTCCTTATATACCCCTCTCTTACACTCTCGTCATTGTGACGTACCACCCGCGTCATCTGGTGGTTTCCTGAAATTTGAATATTCTTCTTCAATATGTGTGATAATTCTACAGGTTAAATTTTTATTTTAGAGTTCAATTTCTGTGTGTGATTCTTAATTATCCTTAATTTATGGACATGAGTGTAAATGGCTAGGATGACATGTAAGCTCATACCTTCTATCCTAAATTCCACACCATGCTACGGATCATCCAATTCCAAGTAATTGCAAGAGATGCTTAGTTAAATTTAAAAATATGCAACGAAATGATTCATCTTAATTTATCTCAGTTAATTTACTTGAAAATGTTCAAGTATACTTCAAGTAAAAGTCACTTGACGTATTTAAAAATATCTGATAATATACACCTATGAGTAAGTGAGTGATTATTAGCGTCGCACTGTTCAGCTACACGAGGGCTTTTGGCGACGGACCGCGTAATTTTGAACCATGGTCAGGCGATGTGGACGACACCTGAACTGACACATTTTCTCTTAGCTACAACGCCACACCAACGAGAGGAACTCCCGAGTGATTTAACGTGCATCCTTCCCCTACACGACGGGTCTTCAGTGGGCTCGAACTCATGCCACGCTAGCCATGATCCGATACTTTAACCACACACACACACACACACACACACACACACATATATATATATTGCTAATATGTTAACATAATGCTATATTGCAAATATGCTAATAAATTCATTTATCTTACCTGGATATTTATGATGAATTTATTTTTTTGTTATTCACGAGTATTATATTCAATACTTCAACATGCATGTCACATTTTATTCAATAAACGTATTTAAATCCCACCTATTTACTACTATGCATATTTGTATGCCATACTACAGCGATTCGAAATTATCACATATTGATAGAGTAAAATTCTTTCTCTTCAAGCATCAACTAAAAGTAAAAAAAATGTAAACGAGTTTTACTTCTGCAATTTTCATTTGAATGCATAAAAGCACTATTTGAAAAATATTTAATGATGCTTTCAAGGTTTCGTTATAGGTTATATTAGGAAACAGCAAAAAGTTCACCAAAGTAAAGCCTAAATATTACAAAAAAATTGTAAAATGGTCTTATTCGAAATTTTGTCTAGCTGCATAAAGTGAGAATTTAAAAGCTTATACTTCATTCACAAGTCTTCCCTTTATGCCTAGTGTTTGCAATTTTTTATTTTGATGTTCACAATTAAGTTGAACGTAATACTTGTCTGCCAAGAATCTTAGGGAAGAAACAAATTCCATTTAACTGAAAGTTATTGTTATGTCTTTACTAAACTCTATTGTAAAAAATATGTAGTATTCATTGCATTTTATCTACATTATCTTCTTCCATTTGGAATTTTCTAGAAGTTAGGCAAATATACAAATGCTCTTTTATAACAGAAAAAATTATAGCGTAGATTAAATGTAAGTTAAGGTGGCTAGTTTGTGAAACATATGGTTTTATTTTTGTAATTGGATTTTTTTCTTAATTAGATTTTGTTTCATGTTCCAAAAATTCATGCCAAAATGAAATTGGAGAACTTTCTAAAAACTATTTTCTTTTAAAAATAAATTTTAATACTTAATCTTATCTTTAGAAAACTTTCTAAGAACTTTAAAGGTGATTTTCCTTGTATATATCGTTTTTATAGGCGTATTTTAAATTTATATTTAATAAGACTTTGTGTAATATTAGTTGAAAATTATCTGAACAGTAATTAAATTATAACGGCATAATAATATTTTTTAGGAGCAGAGCAATATAAACTGGTAACTCATACCTGATCATGAGTTAATAGAAAATGTGAAAAAAAGTATCACTCTGCAAAAATAAATTCAGTTTTAGTTGAGATGACATTGAATAAATTCATAGTAAAAAATAATAAAAAACAGCAAATGTTAATTTTAACGCTTGAATATCATTTTGTTCAGAAAAGCTTTTCCTAAAATTTTTCTAGCTATTTTTATTGAGTTTATTCTTCTTACAAAGAGAATAAAGTACATTTTTTGCAAGGAAAATATTTTATGTAAGCAAAGAATTCCATCGTATCATTAGTAAAGATAAAAAAAAAAGTATTTGTGTCTTATTTCAAAAAGGTATAAATCTATATTCTGCAAATAAAAATCCATTATGCTCATCTGAGATAAAGAAATTGGATAAGCAAATACATTCTACATTTAAAATTAGAGAACATATGAAAAAAAAATATGATTAAATATATTGAAATAAATAATGCTAATAATTATCTTGATTTAAAGAATTCCCAATGTAAGATACTCAGGTGCAAATTAACTGTGATAGAAAGCATAAAAGAATTATGTATAAATGTTGACAATGTTCAGCTGTTTGATTAAACAAATAACACTAAGCAACAAAAAAAAACTTTTTGTCTGTTTCCTAGTTTTCAATAGCATATTCTTTCTAATTTTGGTTCGAAAAAAACAAAATATGTAAATGAAACTTATTTATTAGCTCTTGTTTTTAAGATATACCACAGTCCATCCATCAATTTATTTGTAAATTTGAAGAACAAGAAATTACGAACTAATAAATACAATACAACAAGTCAAGTTTCAAAAAACAGTGTTCATAGCAGATATCAGTAGTATTTTATAGTATATTTCCTGTGAACATTTCCTTTTGAATTGCCTGTTATATGACGGAGCCCGCGTAGGGCTTGTCTTCCAGCAGCAGTCTGCGAGTCTCATCCCGTCGACCCTGATATATACGTTCCATTGCCACGATATCTTGATGAAACCTTTAACCGTCTTCATCACTTACAGTTCCACAGTTTTTTGGGAAAAAGTCAAGATGGAAATGTAAAAAATTTATCTTTAGAGATATATAGCATCCTAGGCTATGAAGGAGTTCGTAGGAGTTCTTTCACCAACTTTTGATCGTTTTCATCTTTTTTGCAATCTGGAAATCCTCATACCACACTTATAAAGGCTTCGCAGGCTATTTTCTCTTTCCCTTCTATAATTTGATCCAAAGCGGTGTCCGTCAGTGTTTTGCGTATTTGAGAGCCCACAAGGTTTCTCTCCTTAAACTGTGCTCCACTCAATCTTGAAAATTTCGATCTAAAGTATTTGAAAGCCTGTCCATCCTTGTTCTTAGATTTCACAAACTTCTTCATGAATACCAGCTTAATATGCAGATGTGGAAGCAGAATGTTATTTGGGACATTTCTCTCACCAGATTTCAGATTTCTAGACGGCCATCTCTATTGTCCCACAAACACAGAAAGTAGCAGTACTTGGTATAGCATAACTACATTCCGATGAGTAAAGCATTGACTTTCAGGTCACCACAGATCTGCCATTTATAATCCTCGTATTTTATTAGCTCTAGAAGTAATACAGCCTTCAAACTAAGCTTGGAAGAGTCTATAAACAACATCCAGTTATTCAGGTCATAACATTTTCATGAAATTCATCAAGTCGTTGACACCAATACAAGCAATCAGATATTCTTCCTTCTCAAAGAAATTAAAAAGATTCCTTTCACGAACTCTGTACTCTGGAATCTTGATGATTGGTAGGAATAGATTCTATTGTTGTAGTGTGAATGCCAAAAGCTCTACCTTCTGCTTTGGCAAGTTAAGATCTCTTACGAGGTCACTCAATTCTGCTTAATTTAGTCTGTGAGGTTCATTTAAATCTTCTGCCCCAAAATATGGGTCACGGAATGTCTCAGGCCTGATGAATTCTTCTTCTTAACCCGTTAACGCCCAAATTATTTTAAAATCGAAATTTTTGAAAAATATTTTTAAATTACATGTCATGTATCATAAATAGAGTAATTATGAAGTTGTATCCATTTTCCGTAATTAGCAGCGGAGATAATAGGTGATCTATAAATAGATCGCTGGGCGCTTATGGTAGTAAATGACCAAGTAACTTTTCTGGGGTTTTATATTTAAAAAATTACAAATTTAGGGGAGGGGGGAATGAAACTTTTGTGAATTTAAAAACGGCCAATGAGATTTAAAAGAGAAAATATTATTTTACTGATCTAAACTTACGTAGTTATAACTTTATACAGCCAATTTGTAAAAGTTAATGGGATATAATGGAAAACATTTCAGACAAAGGGTTGCATTACATTTCGTACAAAACGTAAGAGGTCTACCCTTACAATTTTGAAACTGGCATCTTCTTCGATTTTGTCTTTTTCCTATCACATCGTCTTTTCAATCTAAGCGTACAGAGTATATTACGTTTGATCTTGATATTATATATATATATATATTATATATATATATATATCAGAGGTCTTTCAATGCCTTTCTCTTAGAATTTTTTCTCCATTTGAGGTACGCAACGGCGATATATCTTTTATACTTTTTTTTCGAAATTTGTTGAATTGAACAGAATATACGTATTTACGATAGCCGTGTCGATAACTCTAGTAAAGATTGACCAGTACCATTTTTTGCCACGGATCTGAATTGTGTATTTTTCTAGGAGCCAGTCGTGCAGGTCGACTCCACCCATATTTTTGTTATACTGGTAAATAGTATTAGGTTGCAAAATTTTGGATTTTTCTTTCAAACTTAATTTCTAAATATTTATTTCGGGATAGTGAATTTTTTACAATCGGTATCAAGGGGTATTCGTCCCCTGACCAGTAATCACTTTCACTAGTTAAAGTGTGGTAGCCAGAGAAAATAAGAACACCAATAAAACCTCATCAATTGTAACTGAAAATTCTGGCTTATTCTTCCACTCTTTTGCATATCTTTTTGTTTCATTTTTTAAATATTCGTAAAATTCTGGAGTCAAAAATTCTTTAAAACTTTCAAGTGGATTCATATTGTTCTTTAATTTCTATTTCTTCCATGGACACACAAATTTCTACATTACCTGACAGATTTCTTACCAATGGAGTAGTCATTTCATCATCATCAAAATACCCTTTGCCAGTTAATTCATCCACTTAAGGTGGTAAAGCATTATATCAGACTCTATTTCCTTAGAAAACATATATTCTAACGCTTCTTCGGCGGCGTGAAACACTTTACGCCGAGACATTCTGGAAGAAATGAAACAGGGGAAAATGATATTAGTTACCACTAACGCCCAGCGATCTATTTATAGATCAGCATGTTTAAACTTACATTTTAATAATTAAAACAGTTATTTTTCGAAAAAAATAAGCTAGAATAATTAAAGAGGTATTGAAAATGTAAAAAACATAAAAAAAAGTATAACTTACTTTAATTTTTTCCCCTGTTGGATACTGATGCAGCGCTACAATTACTTCATTAATTTAACAAATTATGACTTGCGCAGGTTCGATTAATTTAACTTATGTCTGCATCATATTAGTGGTTAGTACTTTAAAACTCAATTAAAAAACAATGAGATTAAATGAATAATTCAGATTTAATGAGATCAAATTCGTTTATTACTTTTAAAACATTACTAGGTTAAAATAAATACACTATTAAATTTTAAGAATAAGAATACTACTACATTCCACTTATCTGAAACGGAGGCATGGAGCTGGTGGTACTTGGACGGCCTAAATTTAACTCTTTTAATCTGAAATCATGGTAATCTGTCTTCTGCTAATCTGTAAAAATCTCTCTAAATCTCTGTAAATCGTCTGCCGAGAAATGTCCCGGTTCCTCCTTTTAAGTGGGGGCAAATTACCCCCTTTTTCATCCGCACGCCCTTTGGTCCTGCCTAGCCATTGGATCAGGAACCAAGCGCAGAGTTACAAATTTTACGACTCCTCATCAATTTATGAGTCCATTCAACTTTGCTGACCGGCCGTTGTGACCCCCCCAACTAAGGAATGCGACAACATCCTGTCAACAAGTTACAAGGGGAATACACAAATTGCATGTGTCTTAGGGACCATCTTCAAACCCGATCAGCATCTAAGCCTTCCAGCCTCCAAGCACCCATCACTCCTCCCCCCTTTCAGACTCACAAACACCTGGAAAGAGAGAAAAAAAATTAACACATATTTTGCAGTAGACATACAAAACTGAAATGGGAGTGATTAAATGACAATAGTAATAGTCCAACAGCGAGCCGGAAATGGATCTTCTTGACACGATGAAATCTTGGAAAAACAACTGCAGGAGAGGAAGAAAAAAAAACTGGAGGGGGAATCCTTGATCCCGACGATTGAGCCTTTTAGTGCCAAGTGCAGTAGGAAAAGGCGGAAGTTCCCCTTTCTGTTGTGAAGGTGAAGAAATAACGACAATTATGTCCTGCCGTTTGACGAATTGAAGAGGGATGGAAAACACCACGCTGGAAGAATGTAGCCGCCGTAATGGGTAGCATATTGTTGAATTCTCTTATTGACTTCGCGCATTGTAGGAACCTTTAAACGTTTGTCTCCTCTGCTCCTCGTGTTGGAGGTCGTAAATCGTGACAGCTCCCGAACCTGATGAATGTGGCTGGCCTGTCATCCTGACGCCATGGCGAAGGGGAAAATTTTCCTTTCCTGTGGTCCGTGAGTTGCATCCCAGCTCGACCTTAATGAAAAAAATACTCCCAAAAGAGATTATAATATAGTGCGGAAATGTTCTACACACACAACACGTGAACTCATTATTTTCCATTTCACTTTCTCCCTCCCCACTAACTTCTTGACCGGCAGGGACTTTCGTTTGAATACCACACCGACCATCCCCTGCCTCCGTTTCTGCCAAACAAATGTAGTACAATAGAACGACTTGTAAAGAAAAAAAAATCATAAAATTCGAATTTTGAGATGAGATCTGGGCTACCGCATAATTTACACAAAATAATTGCACGCACGAAAACATTGTAACAGTATAATTGTGTACATAACACAGCAGTGATTAATATGTAATATAAATAAAAGAAGTGATATATATATAAAGATACAAGAAGTAAATACTTAAAAAATTGATTGTGACACAGATTTTGGCGCGACATGTATGCATAGTAGAATGGGTAAAAACAACATTTCCAATGTCTGGCATGAAAGTTAAACAGATATTTTGTATAATTATGCCAACTCCTCCTTCTCACTGATCATCGCAGAACGACATGATGAAGAAAATTTATTAGCTAATAATGTACATAAAAAAATATCCACCATTTTAAGGGATTAGAAAAATCTATTTTCCAGTGTGAGATTGCAACAATCTGTGAGAACAAGTTTAGATAAGTTATTATTATTATTTATGAGTATAATGCAAAAAAACAGAAAATCATCACAACATTGCATCACCTAACATCGAAAATCGACATGATAAAATATGGCATGATTACATAAGAAATTGCAACGTACACCAAAGTCAATGAGCATAAGGAATTATAAATTCACCCTGAGCCTTGAGTACTAATTAAATTAAGCATGCATTTGAAATACAACGTACAACAAAATCAATAGCATAAAGGAATGACAAATTCACCATGAGAATTGCGTACGAATAGTATAACTTAGGCGTGCATTTTCCTTATTACAAAACGATGAATATGCATGTGATCAGGATGCAAACCCAAGGTTAAGAAACAAAAAAAATTTAATACTAAAAGTAGACGAGATTATTAAAATTGTGGCTATTAATAAAAATGGATTTTAAGTCTATATATAAAAAAATAGAAGGCGAGAAAAAAAAAAAACGAAACACTTCACTCTAACCTTTGAGTGCTATAAATGTCACTGAACAGAGCGATTCGCAGTCATCAACACCAGACACAAAAAAAAAATTTGTTCAACAATAAAAATAATTAATTCCCATCACTATAACTAATTCACCAAAATCGACTATCGCAACTCGAATACTGACTCTCAAACAACATAGCCATAAAACCTTATAACCAATACGATCCGCTAACAATTAACTAACGCTACAAACAGATAACTATCTCTCAAAAACAGAACTAACTCGACAACTGAAACTCTAATTCTCAATCATTTCTACTAAATCACTTAACTAATACCTGAATAATCGATCTAATTCACAAACTCATAAAAACAATTCTCTGTATCTCTTCTTCAACACTTCGTTAAACATAACTTCCTGTAATTAATTCACATAACCCGCTAGATTCTAATACAACCATAATGACAAACAATTTCCTGTACCTCTTTTAACAATTCGATAAACATAACTTCCAGAAATAATTCGCATCAGTATTCAAATACATCACGAACAATCTTAACTCAATTGTAATCAACACTCTTCACATAATGAAATTCAACTTATAAAAAAAATTCATGCTCTAACCCACTAAGTATTCAAAACAATTTCATAAGTACAGAATGAACACAAGACTTATCTACCTCAATACTAAATAATATGACCAAGAATTTTCATAAAAAAAATTATAATGAACCAAAACACGAAATCAAAACTAACTTCACTTAATCAATCAACACTTATACCGAGTGGTACATCATGGAGGGAGAGAGAAAAATTCATAAATCGACAAAACCGAAAGAAAAAAAAAACTGAATACCTAATTTATGGACAATTGAAACTCAACTACTCAAAAACATTCTAAAACGAGAGTACAAGAACATAATACTAGTAACTATACTTTAAACATATCATAGAAATTCCTTTAGTGTGAATAAAATTTTACTAGTGCGATGGCCAACACAGAATAAAACAAACAACCATCTCGAATATTATCAAAATTCATAAAACACAATTGTAATTAAGAATAATAATGGCAAAATAGCTACTTTCTTCTACACTATCATAAGGTACTGGCGAAAACAATAAAAGTTCAAAATAAACATAAATGATAATGCATCCACAATAAGTATTCAATAAGTAGGTTGCAAGAAACAAGAATAACATATATTTGATTATAATAACATGATAAAACCAACGTTTAATAGCTCAAAATTTAATACTTCTAAGCAACAATGAAATTCACAAGAGATAATGTATAAATGAAACACAATAACAAAATACGTAGAATGAGCATACTAATAAAAACATGGAGCATGTATGGGACTACACACATAGCTAAAATAGTAATTCACTGACTTTATGAGTTATACAAGAGACCTTTCTCTATATTTCCTGACTTATTGTAGACATGTACCTTGTGTCCACAGTATATATTTTGAAATAACATACATGCAAAAGCATATGAGTGACAAAAACAAATTTAAAAAAAAAACATCAATGTATATAATATTGATATTTATACAAGTACCAACATAATAAAATACAATTAATTCTCATTGATACAAAATGAATTCCTACAATCTACCCGACAACAATCTTTGAAGTATTTTAAGATAAGCATGGACCCTTCTCCGATAACAAAATGTCGACAATAATATGAACAAAGTAAACATTAAAATTTTATGTATGAATTTAATTTATTTATTTTGAAACACTGTAATAAGTTTAATCTAAATATTCGAATTCACACGATTCCTTAAATTATATCTCTGTTCCTCACAAACATTTTTTAGATGCGATTCCTGCACAGTCTCAGAAATTCCCTGCTGACAAACGGAGAACAGTTGAAGTTTTGTGGACAATGGAACCGTGCATTCGAATCTCTTGAGGAGAATTTGAGACAATTGAACATTAGTTGACATTGAATACATTAGAACAATTGGGATCGAGAAAAAAAATTTCCAACCTTTCATCTACCAGGGGGGAAAAAAATTAAATTTGCGAGGAAAAAAAATAATTTGCTTTAAAGTTAACGCCAATGTATTCAACATTACAACAATCTTAAATTTATTATACATTCGAACACAACACATTAGCGGTTGCCCAAATTCATCTAAAAATTTCACGCGTGAACGAACGAGGGAAAAAAAATTTCCTCGAATCCTGGTCACTTGGCACCAGATGATGCAGCGCTACAATTACTTCATTAATTTAACATATTATGACTTGCGCAGGTTCGATTAATTTAACTTATGTCTGCATCATATTAGTGTTAGTACTTTTAAACTCAATTAAAAAACAATGAGATTAAATGAGTAATTCAGTTTAATGAGATCAAATTCGTTTATTACTTTTAAAACATTACTAGGTTAAAATAAATACACTATTAATTTTAAGAATAAGAATACTACAACATTCCACTTATCTGAAACGGAGGCATGGAGCTGGGTGGTACTTGGACGGCCTAAATTTAACTCTCTTAATCTGAAATCATGGTAATCTGTCTTCTGCTAATCTGTAAAATCTTTTCTAAATCTGCCGAGAAATGTCCCGGTTCCTCCTTTTAAGTGGGGGCAAATTACCCCTTTTTCATCCGCACGCCCTTTGGTCCCGCCTAGCCATTGGTCAGGAACCAAGCGCAGAGTTGCAAATTTCACGACTCCTCATCAAATTTATGAGTCCATTCAACTTTGCTGACCGGCCGTTGGACCCCCCCCCCCCAACTAAGGAATGCGACAACATCCTGTCAACAAGTTACAAGGGGAATACACAAATTGCATATGTCTTTAGGGACCATCTTCAAACCCGATCAGCATCTAAGCCTTCTAGCCTCCAAG